>CM053791.1:491861249-492103749 GCA_028749045.1 Cupressus sempervirens | reverse complement strand
CTATTTATTTCACTTAATCATTTGTTTTATTCACAGTAATAATATAAATTATTATTATTCATAATAATAAAATTAAGATATAAGAATAAATAAATGTTACAATTACATTATAAACAAAAAGATAATAACATATCTAGCTATTATCACATTTGAATATAGATACTATTAAAAAACTAATGATAATGAATTAATTAACAAATTTAAATAATAAATATATTATCTATTAATAAATATGATGCAATAAGTTAATGATAGTACAATATGAATAAATAGTCTAAAATATATTTAATATTATATAGCAATATATGAGTCTTATAAACTATATCTCATAAATAATATACAAGTACCTTTATGGTATATGAATTCTATATATTTCTACACACCATAACAAATACAATAAAATAACATAGCCAATGAACAAATCAATTAACAAACCCTACCAAAAGACATCCTCTCACTCACCTAGTCAGTGATATTTATGTGGGTAGGTAAAGACCGAATAAGGCAGCAAGATTTTAGATTTTGAAAAGGATGAAACCAGTGTTGGGTAGAGAGGAAACATAAAAACAAAACACATCATCGCGTTGGCATAGAGGAAGACTCGAAACACGAAAAGGGTGGTACAAACATCCCATCAACAAAAGTTATAGCAAGTATAGAGAAAAACGACATCTAATACTCCACTCACAAGTGTAGATGAGGAATGAGGATTGAGCAAGAGCACAAGACAAGTAGATGATTGTGAAGAAAAGTTGATCTACATCTGAAAAGATTAAAATACACTTGCAAATGCCAAAACATACTTAAGGAAACCAATAGGAAGATCGGGTTCCACACTAGAGAAATAAGGTGGTGTGGTAGCGCATTATATATATTGTGAGTGGGATGTTATATTTAATATCCTAAAATATTAAAGGCCTTTATTAAATCCACATCGAGTTCAAGAATGACAACGCTTATACAAGGGATTGGTATGTAAGTTCAAGTAGATGCATATCCAATTTTGAAGGCATAAATGAAGATTAGGAAGGAAGTATTATTCAATAAGGAAATAATATTAAAATTGATTTATCAAAGGAGATACAATTATTAATAAGAGAGATACATAGAGTTGATATATAATTAGGAGAGGTTTCCGATTATAAATATATCTTATTCCACATACAAGTTATCAATACAGAATAAAACCAAATGAAAAATTGAATATATTTTTTACTATAAAACAATATTAAAAGTAATTAAAGGACATCTAAAAAGGGGACATTACAGGCTATTCTCAAATCAGTTCATTTACCATAGCTTGGAGAAATGTTGGACCTTTTTCCATGTTTTGCAAACTATGTGTTGTATTGTTTTTCTAAATAAAAGATGTGTAAATTTTGCTACAAATGCATATGTGTATTGTTCATTGTCCTTGTTATATTGCTAGGTGTGGATGAATTTCTATTGCCTTATTTTCATTTTGATTTTTGAGAGTATGATGTTATGGGTGTGAAAGGACATCACTCACCCTTGGGAGGGAAGAAGTGGCCTTTGGGTGAAGGGGTTAGTTGGGCCTATCCCCTGAGTGCGTAGTCTCTTCTCTAGAAGGAAGAGGGATAAGAATGTAGTATGGGTTGCATGTGCTAGTACCTTGTTATGTACTTTGGGGTGATAAGGGGAGAACTTTTGTGAGAGTTGGTATTTACTTTGTATGCCTTTTGAAGGCAGATTTGATTTCGTAGATTTGGCTTCTCCTTGAAGTTTTTAGACACACCTTCACCCATTCTATTGGTTCCTCTGGTAACCTATTGTGTAAGCTCAAAAAAGGTGTTAAATTTTGTATCTTGTATTGTTAATTTATATGTGTGTGCTTGATTGTTACTCTATTGGTCTTGGTTCTCCAAGCTCAGTGGGTGGTCTCTTAGAGATCTAGGCTAGGAGGTGAGCTCTCCATGGTTTATAGGGTTGTTTTGTATAGGTTTACTAAATGGATATGTCTTGAAGAAAAGATTGAAAGATTTTCACTTTTTGTTGGAGATTTGAAGATGATTTATTATGAACATTTGTAAAATTTATGTATTGTAAAAGATTAGAAGTAGATCTTCATGTAATTTGCAAATCGATGTAAGGATCCAATTATGATTGTAATTTATGAAAGGACTTTTCAATACTGTGAATATATTTTAGTTTAAATATTTCTAAAAAAATTTCCAAGAAATAAAATTGAATATTATTATTGTATGTGTGTATGTGTGTATGTGTGTGTCTTGTTCAAGAAAATTTGGGCATGACATTTTGGTATCAGAGCTAGGTTGAGAAAATATTGGGCAAAATGGGTCTATGTTATTGTAGAAAAGATAATTTTTATCTTATTTCTGTATGATTATTTTCAAGTATATATATATATATATATATATATATATATATATATATATATATATATATATATATATATATATATATATTAGAGTTACAATGATTATTACTACCTAAAATATGTCCTATATTTTATCTGAGTCACAAGCTAAGACTAAACGTCAAAACCTTTATCTAATGAAAAAGTGGATGTTTGAAAAGTTAGTTAGTAACCCAATAAAACTCATGCATATAGAAAGACTATCATGGGAAAATACCATTTTATCTTTTATACATCTCTTATTAAAAGCCTAGATTTTAGTGAAAACAAGAAGTTATCATCCAAATTTTTAAAATTTAATCGCATGTCCTATGTTAGACTTAGAGTAATCCCAAAGAATTTTTTTAAAAAATTATATTATATACTAAGCATGAAGTGGGTGCCATGTGGTCCCACTCACACACCCCACACTATGTTCCTATTACCATTGTAGACTAACGACAATGTCTCTATTGAAGATAACTACTAGAAATCAACACGATTAGAAACACAAACCCCCAAATGAAGAGGTATTTGGTCCAGTAAGCACACCTTTATAACTCCAAAAACACATTTCACAATTATAAATGTATGCATTCTGCCCCTCACAAATCACCACATCAACATAATTATCAATCTCAATCATAAGTCATAGTAATGGGAGATTTTAATTCCATCAAACCCACCTCAAAACAAAATGAAGTTGTTCATTCAAAGAAATGAATTTCTCAAAGATCTAGAGACAAACACTGATTTGATTGAAATTTGCAACCACCAAGCATCCTAAATCTAGTTTAACAGGGGAAAGGCAATTGGTAGATAGCTAAAAAAAAAAAATTATGTCATAGAAGAATGAATGCAACAAAAATAGATGGTAGTGGCATATCATCCACAATGCCATTATTGGTCATTGGGAAATTATTCTAAAAGTTTCACGTGAATCACATGCACAAATAAAAATACTTCAAATTTGAGAAAAAGTAGCTCACACAGATTTTGTTGCTCATATTTGAAAATAGTGTCAAACTAAACTACAAAGCTTGGCCTTTCAAATGAAGAAAATCATAGAAAATTAGAACACATCTAAGCTCAAGTTACTGCATAAATTATGTCAATGTCTTCAAGAAGATTATACATATTAAGGCCAAATTTCTAGAGATCCAAATCCACATAAGAGATGACAGGTTCATAAGAAATGCATAGAAACACAATCCCCAACCTCTGACAGTCTATGGTATTTAAAGCTATCAACAATTTTAGAATAATAAGAATGTTTACAGATATCTTCTCATAGCAAATTTTAATCACATGCTTACAATTTTCCTTCTCTACACACATTCATGCTTTTTGAATATTACCTTCTCCTACCACGTAGGTCAAATTATTGTGATTTAATGTTGAAGATAATCAGTCTAGGAGTTTTTTCTTCATGCCTAGTGAAGGAATAAAATATTAATTCATTGGCTCCAAATGGCCAAGATTCCAAAGGACATGTAGATCACAAATTGGGTACTTCGTTTGTCCAACCATTCTAGACATTCCATATCATCTGCCCAGAAGCTTGGAAGGGCCTTGCGTGTACTCCTCATATCCCCCTCAATCATAAACTCATATAGAACCTTAGGACTGATTGGGTATACTCTCACTTCTCTGGATAACTCTTCTACCACTAGAGCCTCTAGCTCATTAAAGGAATTGTTGAGGACCCACTTGATCTAATTTATATATTCTCCCATTTAGATGCTTCTCTTAAACATCTTCTCCCCATTGTACAACCATGGGAGATCTTCAAAGCACATCGATGACGTGGAGGGAATATACTTCATTTTCTTCACTTATTTGGGAGTTCCTTCAATAGAAAAGAAACAAAAGATGAGTTACAAGCCCTAACTGATGCATACAACATGGTAACTTCTCTTCACCTAAGTAATCTCTTGGTTGCATGGGATATACTGGAGATAAATATAAGGAACAAGTAACAGAATTGAAGGTAGTTAAATGGGCATTGTGAGTTAAATCACTCCCCTTTCTTATTCACATGTACTCGACACCAATATAACTGTCAATATGAAAGTGTCCAATTCTCAGCACCAACTAATTTGAAAAAGATTCCATACATTAATTGAGGCATTTAGTGTGGGAGTACTTTGGTAATGTAATGCTAGCACAACCAGGTATTCTTTGTTCACATGGTTGTTGGTTATATCAAATTCTATTTGTTATCTTTAATGAAATGATTTTTTTAAAATTTAAGGAAGATATTTAACTAATACAATCAACAATATAAAATAAATTACAAAGTATAATTATATTAATACCTATAGCTAATGATAAATAGTATTTAAAGATGATAATAGAAATCATGAACAAAAGTGTAATATAGCATGATATTGTTAATGAAAATAGAAGCGGAATAAAATAGTATAGTTTATAGTGTGTGATGTATGGGATTATAGGTTATGTTAAATAAAATAAATAAAATTGTCATTGCTAAATTTTCAGATATCTCTGAGTCAAATGAAATTGTTTTTGTTAATAATACTTGACCCATGATTTCTTGATTTTTTTTTCAAAAAATTAAATCAATCATGATACGGATCTTAAAATAAAAAGATAAAATTAAGCCTCCTATCAACATTTAAAAAAAAAAAAAATTATTATTTTTTAATTGCAAAAAAAGAAAATAATAATAATTTAAAAATTTTAAAAAAAAAAAAAAAATTCCAATTAAATAATCATCAACTTGAAAACACAACCCCCTTGTTAAACTTGAAAGTTTTACAACTCAACTATCTACATAGTATGTTTTCCCTCTATTTAACATGATGTGACCACTCCCAGTATTATGAATGATCAAATTATCCCTTTTTACATTTAACTTATGAAAAACTTTGAGCCTTATGTAGGATGTTAGTTGTCACATGAGTCATAGAGCTGGTCGAGGTGGCTGACGAGGTAGGGCTCCTAGAGCCTCTCGTTCGAGAAATGTTGAGATAGAGTAGCATGAGGATGAGGTTTTAGGAGGGGATCATGTACCACAACCTAACCCACCTGTGAACCCTAATCCAGACATTCTAGATGCACTTCATAACTTGATTGGAGTTGTTTAGCAGTGCTTACCACCTATACTACCATAGTCAGAGTAGAGAAATTCAGGCAACTATAGGGAAATTACCAAGGAGAGGACTAGGAGTCCTCCACCTAGCCATGTTGAGGGCCATGATGATCATGAGGTTGAGTCAATTTAGTAGGTATTGCCACATCTTGACCCAATGGCACACATAGTGGAGAGAGCTCCTAGAGACATTGGAGATGAGATTACAGAGTTGATTTAATGGAGTGGTTACAGAGTTTACAATGATGCTTTGGATTACATCCTTATGGAAACAATCTAAAGGCATGACTTGTGGTACATCTCCTTCATGAGTCAGCTTCTGCCTAGTGGTAGCATGAGGAGGCCTTAGGTGAGGTGCATATTAATACTCTCATATGGGAATCCTTTTTGAGTAGGTTCAAGGATAGATACCTTTCTGAGAATTTTAGATAGAGACAACTAGAGGCATTTCATGATTTGCAGCAGAGAAGACTTACTATGACACAGTATGAGCATAGGTTTCTTGAGCTCCCTCCCTATGTTGAGTATATGAGAGATGAGAAGCTATGTACTCATGATTTCATTAAGGGTCTTAATGTACCCCTTCAAGATTCATTTTGGTTAGCTTTTCCAACTACATTCAGAGAGATAGTTGAGAGAGCCCTAGTAGTGGAAGATATTCATAAGAGGGGGAAGAATCAATTTTAGTATCAAAATAAATTAGGACAAATTTTTAGGTCAGTAGAGACCCCCTTGGAAAGGGAATAAGAATCAGTCAAGAGGGTCCTTCAAGGTTCCTCAACCATAGTAGGATTTTAGATAGGGATCATCACAAGGATTCAGGGGCTCTAAGCCTAAGAAATAGTGGCAATCTCAGGGCCCTAAATGAGATCAAAAGACACAATCCCCTTCCACATAGCCAAGTAGGACTCAACAGTCCTATAGGGGTGGTTTTAGTGGAGACTGAGTCACAATGTATTCAAATTCAGACTAGAGGACCATGCTACACTTGTGGTGGTATGGGTCACATTGCTAGAGATTGCCCACAAGGTCCAGCATCAAACTATCAGAAAGGGGTTACTTCAAAGCCCACAGTAGGTGACATGGGCAAATCTCATAGAGTATTTGTAGCAATTGATAACTGCCAAGTAGAGCATCAAGCCATAGTCATTGAGGCTACAGGTATGATACAAGGTAGTTGAGTCTCTATTCTATTTGATTCTGGAGCTACCGATTCATTTATATCTTCATTAGTGGTGAAGCATTGCGGGCTAGTGGCGATTAGATAGGAGGTCAGTTGGGAGGTAGAATTAGCCTCAGCTGCTAGAGTGTCAGTTGATTCCTTGGTTTGTGACTATGAGATTCAGATTACAGACATGACTACCATGGCTGATTTTTGCATTACCACTTTGGGTACCTATGATGT
Source organism: Cupressus sempervirens (assembly GCA_028749045.1). Taxonomy (NCBI): domain Eukaryota; kingdom Viridiplantae; phylum Streptophyta; class Pinopsida; order Cupressales; family Cupressaceae; genus Cupressus; species Cupressus sempervirens. The sequence continues at coordinate 492,096,852 of CM053791.1, read as the reverse complement.
AGTTCTTGGCATGGATTGGCTTTATGCCCACAATGCTAAGATGGATTTTTGACAGAAGAAGGTAGAATGTGTTGATAGTCATGGCACTTCCACAATGATTTTTGAAGTATAGAGACTTGTATCTCTTTGTATGATATCTGCTATGCAACTAAAGTGGTGCCTATGTAAGGGATTTCAGCTACTTTCCATCACTATCAGTGACAAGGATGAGGATTCTAAGAAGGAGACTTCCCTTGATGATTTTCCTATCTTGCAAGAGTTTGCAAATGTTTTTCCCTCATAGCTTCCTGGTATGCCTCCACCTAGAGTAGTTGATTTCCACATTGATCTTGTGCCAAGAGTTGAACCTATTTTCTAGGGCACTATACAGGATGACCATATAGAGCTCAGTGAGCTCAAGATTTAGTTAGAAGAGCTCTTGGAAAAAGGGCATATTTGTCCTAGTGTGTCACCTTGGGGTGCACCAGTCATCTTTGTGAAGAAGAAGGATGGATCACTTAGGTTGTGTATCAACTATCCACAACTATATAAAGTAACCTTTAAGAATCGATACCCAGTACCTAGAATTGATGACCTTTTTGATTAGTTGAAGGATGCATGTATCTTCTCAAAGATAGATCTTAAGTCAAGTTATCATCAATTGAGGATAGTATAGAGTGATATCCACAAGACTACTTTCCGTACAAGGTATGGCCACTATGAGTTCACTGTAGTGCCATTTGGCCTCACAAATACTCCAGTTGTATTCATGAATCTTATGAATGGGGTATTTCATACATTTATAGATAAATTTATGGTTGTGTTTCTTGATGACATTTTGATTTACTTTTGAGATGAGAAGGAGCATGAGGAGCATTTGAGATAGGTACTTCAACATATAAGGGAGAATTAGTTGTATGGTAGTTTGAAGAAGTGTGCCTTCTTTAGACTTGAGATACATTATCTAGGCCATATTATTATAGGTGATGGGATCTTAGTAGACCCATCTAAGATTCAAGCTATTATGGAATGACCAACACCCACCAATGTCACTGAGGTGAGGATTTTCATGGGATTAGCTAGTTATTATAGACGCTTTATTGCAGGTTTTTCTAGATTGGCTCATCCCATTACATCTCTTTAGAGGAAGGGAAATAAGTTTGAGTGGATAGAGAAGTGTGAGAGAGCCTTCCAAGAGCTCAAGAGAGTTCTCACTAGTGCACCAATACTTGCAGTGTCTGACCCATCAAGGGATTTTATTGTGTGTATAGATGCTTCTTTAGATGGCATAGGTGCAATTCTTATGTAGGATGGTTGAGCTATTGCATATGAGTCTAGGAATCTTAAGAATCATGACCTGAATTATCCTACTCATGACCTAGATCTTGCAATAGTAGTTCATGCTTTAGTGAGATGGCAACATTTTCTCTTAGGTCATCATTTTGAGCTTCATTCAGATCATCAGAGTTTGCAATACATCTTCTCACAACCAAACCTTAATGCTAGGTAGAGAAGATGGATGGAGTTCTTATGTGAGTATGATTTTGATGATCTGAGTAGGAGATGACATATGATATCTTCCATGACTACTACCACAAATTTGAAAGAGCGCATCTTATGACATTTTCTTGAGGATAAGTTATATGCAAAGATTTTTCAGATTGCACATTCTCAGAGACCCCTAGTGGAAAAGTTTGTAGACCATTCTTTGGATCCTAATGGGCTTGTATGTCATAGAGGACACATTTATGTACCTTCTACGGGTGACCTATGAGATTTCATCATTTTAGAGGCTCATCGAGCACTATATGCAACACATCTTGGTGTCAAGAAGTTACATTCAAACTTGAGAAATTTGTATTTTTGGCCTGGGATGGGGGTACAAATTGCCAATATTATTGTTGGATGTCTTGAGTGTCAGAGAGTGAAGGCAGAGCACAGCCATCTAGGGGGAATTTTATAGTCACATGAGACACCTATGTGGAAGTGGGATGTGATATCTATGGACTTTATTCTTGGCCTTACTATGTCTTCTCATCGTCATGATGCTATCTTGGTGATAGTTGATACATTGACTAAGGTCGCCTACTTCTCACCTATTCATACTACCTTTATAGCACCAGCAGTAGCACAAGTATTCTTACAAGACATTGTCAGACTTCATGGCATCCCTCATAAGATCATTATCTAATCGAGACTCTTTATTCACATATTTATTTTGGAGTGAGCTTCAAACAACTTTGGGTACTAATCTTAATTTCAGTATAGTATATCACCCTCAAACAGATGGACAGACAGAGTGGGTTAATCAAGTATTAGAGGATATGTTGTGAATGTATGTGATGGACCATCAGGTCAAGTGGGAGGAGTACCTTCATCTTGTGGATTTTGCCTATAAAAATAGTCATCATACTTGTATAGGTATGCCTGCTTATCAAGCCTTATATGGTAGACCTTGCAGGACTCCCTTGACTTGGGATAGGATTGAGGATAGAGTATCCATTGGACCATAGTTAGTCAGAGACATGGAGTAGCAGGTTCATTTGATTAGGCAACATCTTTGGGAGGCTCAAGATAGACAGAAAAAGTATGCTAATGCTAAGAGGGAAGACAAAGAGTAGATGGTTGGTGATAAAGTTTTTTTGAGAGCGCATCTGCACAAGAGTCTGATCCATTTTGGAAATGGTTATAAGTTAGCACCTCATTTTGTTGGACCATTTGAGATACTAGAGAGGATAGGATTAATTGCCTACCATTTAGCTTCACCACCTAGCCTATCACGCATCCATGGTGTGTTTCATGTTTTAGTATTGAGGAAGTATATTTATGATGAGTCTCACATTATAGATTGGGATTCCTTGCAGGTGGAGTTGGGTGGACACTTAGCTCTTGAGCCCATTTTTATTTTAGCCAATGGACCCTAACACTTCAAGGTAGTGAGCTAGACAAGGTTAGAGTCTAGTGGGATTGTTATGATGAGGTCACCGCTTCATGGGAGGACACAAAAAAAATGAGAGCTCAATACCCATACCTCTTTGATGAACTCTAGGAGGATATTCATGCCTAGGGGGGGAGGATGTGAGGCCTCACCCTGGCCCATCATAGCATATCATAGCAATTTATTTGCATTTTAGATACTTTATATTTTGCATTACAGATACCTTATATTTTGAGACCTTGTTATATGCTAGACTATTTTGGACTATTTCTCAAACTATTTGATACTATGGGACACTTTAGTTTATAGTAATCATTTATGATGTTAGAACTTATTTATGATGCTTGATGATTAGTTACATTCATGTACTTGGTTGGTTATTTTATTAATGAGTAGGAAGTTATATTTGAATATAATGTTAGATGGGTTATATATATATATATATATATATATATATATATATATCATGAAATGTTGCAAAAGAGTCATGTCATGTTTAGTTCGATAATAGTAGTATTATATATGCACAATAGTTAGAAATGGAAAAATGTTATTCAATTTAGAAATGCCTTATGTTTTGATTTAATTATGAATATAGAATTGATTGAGGATTTACATATACATGTGTTTTATTTATCTTGGACTACTAATATTTGTTTTGGGTGTGCAAGAAATAACCATGGTAAAATGGAGAACCAAGACTATACATTTGTTTTAATTGAGATTGCCAAGGTTAGATCTAATGAAGAGATCTTAACCTCATTGTTAAGTATTTTACTTTGTGAATGTAATGTGAATGGATGTTTTATATTAGATTCCTTTTTGTGAAAAATTGATTTGCCACTTGTAACTCGTAATGTTAAATGTATATTTATAGTGTCACTTGACACTTATGTTTTTATGTGTTTAAATGGCAAGTCAGGTTGAGATATTGGCAAAAGACACCCAACCTTATTTCTAAATAGTTAGAAGTGTTTAAGTTTTTATCCCCTTGTATAAAAATATTTTATGAAGGTTTTAATTAAATTAAATTCTAGCTTTCAAGTTTAGGGTGACTTTAGAGGGCTTTATTTGAATCTTAGGGTATTCTTTTAGTGAAATTAAGTTACCTACATGTTAGTACTATATGTTAGGGCTTTAATTTTGGCTTTAATGGAGTTAAAATATCTTTTCTAACACTTTTAAAATCCCTTTCTTAAGTATTGTGAAAATGGAAGAAGACTTACCCAAATTCCCACCTTATCTTCAATGAGTTGATAATTCCAACCAAATAGGGAAACTTAAGTGGAGTTAAAGTGTTTGTTCTCTTTCATGATGGAGAAAAATTAGGAATGTTTATCTTTTAGAGGGGAATTGGAAAATAGAGTTGGTATTCACCCACTCTCTAGTTTTTGGAGATTGGATTAAGGAAGGATAGGGGGCTCTTCTCAAACTGGTTCATTTACCATAGCTTGGAGAAAGGTTCGAGCTTTTTTCATGTTTTGGAAACTATGTGTTGTGTTGTTTTTTTGAATTAAAGATGTGTAAATTTTGCTACAAATGCATATGTGTGTTGTTCATTGTCCCTATTGTATTGTTGGGTGTGGATGAATTTCTATTGCCTTATTTTCATTTTGACTTTCGAGAGTATGATGTTATGGGTGTGAAAGGACATCACTCACCCTTGGGAGGAAAGAAGTGGCCTTCAGGTGAAGAGGTTAGTTGGGCCTATCCCCTGAGTGCAGAGTCTCTTCCCTGGAAGGAAGAGGGATAAGCATGTAGTATGGGTGGCATGTGCCAGTACCTTGTTATGCACTTTGGGGGTGATAAGTGGAGAAATTTTGTGAGAGTTGGTATTTACTTTGTATGCCTTGTGAAGGTAGATTTGGTTTTCTAGATTTGGCTTCTCCTTGGGGTTTTTAGGCACACCTTCACCCATTCTATTGGTTCCTCTTGTAACCTACTGCGTAAGCTCAAAAAGGGTGTTAAATATTGTATCTTGTATTGCTGATTTATATGTATGTGCTTGATTGTTATCCTGTTGGTCTTGGTTCTCCAAACTCAGTTGGTGGTCTCTTAGACACCTAGGATAGGAGGTGAGCTCTCCATGGTTTATAGGGTTGTTTTGTACAAGTTTTCTAAATGGATATGTGTTGAAGAAAAGCTTGAAAGATTTTCACTTTTTCTTGGAAATTTGAAGATGATTTATTATGAACATTTGTAAAAGTTATGTATTGTAAAAGATCAGAAGAAGATCTTCATGTAATTTGTAAATTGATGTAAGGATCCAATTATGATTGTAATATATGAAAGGACTTTTCAATACTGTGAATATATTTTAGTTTACATATTTCTAAAATTGTTTCCAAAAAATAAAATTGAATATTATTATTGCATGTGTGTATGTGTGTGTCTTGTTCAACAAAATTTGGGCATGACATTTTCTTCACAAAACATGTTAAACTCATTCAAAGTAAATTCTCCTCCTCTATCTAATCTTAAACATTTGATCTTCATACCAGATTCATTCTCAACCCTATCCTTGAATATCTTGAACTTATCAAATGCCTCAAATTTGTCTTTAAGAAATGCAACCTATATCATTCTAGAAAAATCATCAACTAGAATCTTAAAATACCTTTCACCATAAAATCCTTTAATCTTTGTAGGACTGTTGAGATCTATGTGTACAATCTCCAACTTTGCTATAGTGGTAAACTTCTTGCTAGGAAAAGAAGTTCTATTATGCTTGGCCAAAACACACTTCTTGCAAATTGTGTTAGCAAGCTTTACGATCTTCAATAAATTGTTAACTAAAAACATTCTACTTGTCCTCACAATACTGTCAAAGTTTATATGAAAAAATCTCTTATGCCATAACCATCATCTACCTTTGCAACCAAACATGGCATTTTAGTAGAATTCAACTAAAATACATTACCTCTAGATCTGGTTCTTGTTCCAATTACCTTTCCATTTTTATCTTTGATTATGCATTTCTTTTTTGTGAACTGCAACTGATAACCTTTTTCTACTATTTGTCCAACACTCGAAAGATTGTGCTTTAAACCATCAACAAAGCATACATCCTCAGTGTTAATTTTACCATCAAGAGTTATAGATCAAATACCTTTAACTTGGCATGTTGCATTGTTTCCAACTCTGACAATTCCTCCATCCTGACTTTTGAGTTAACAAAAATTTTCATATCACCAGTAATATGATGTGAACAACCATTTTCAATTATCCAATTAGATTTCTTCTCAACCTATGACACCAAAGCTACCTTTTCTAGACTTTCTTCTTTAATTTCCACAAATCCAATTTCATCTTCACTAGCACTTAATGCTTGTTCATCAGAATCATTATCTTCATTTGCATACAAACATTCTCTATATTTTCTAGGCTTGTAATTTCCCTTATACTTTTTCTCTCTTGTGGGACACTTAGATGCATAATGACCATATTCATTACAAATCCAACATTTAAAGATTTTCTTACCTCCTTTTTCTCTTTTTACTAGAATGGCTACTCCTTCAATCTTTCTGTCTTCCTCATATCTATTTTTTCTAGCAAAATCTCCTCTAGCACTTGTGCTTCTTGATATAATAGGTTGAATATTCAAGGCACTGAAAGTTGTCTCTATTCTGGTCAATTCTTCGATTTGTCTGAGTTCATCTCAACTACTTCAAGTCTTTTGAGGAATAACTCCTTTGTGAAATCTTTGGTACAAGATATCAACAACTGTATCATCTAAACTGGTGACTTAAATGGTGGTGTTAGAATCTTCAATATCTTCCATATCACCTCATCATCTTCTTTTCTTCCTCCTTAAGCTTTGATACCTGCAATAATTTTTGATATCTTGCCTATATATGTTCTTATAGATTCATCTTCTATCATTTTAGCATCTTGAAATGCACAAATCCAACTTTGTAGCCTCAAATTCTTAGAATATGCATCAACTTCAAAACTATTTTACAAATCTTTCCAAATGAAATGTGAAGTAGCAAGTGATTTTACCTTATTGTACTCAATTTCAAGAAGTGCAGTCAATAGTGCTTCTCCATCTCTCATGTCACACATGAGAAGATCTCTTTCTACCTTGGTGCAAATTTTCAAATCCTTTTCAACAATGATTGTCTTCTCTAATTTTTTCAAGATCCAATATCATGCACCCATATACAGCAATTGTGTCTTCATCTTTTTCTTCCAATTGTCATAATTTGTTCCATCGAACTTCAGACTATCATTCTTGAACATGTTCACCATGGATCTCCCAAATTTTTTAAACTTTTCCTTCAAGGACCTGATGCTCTGATACCAATTGTTAGAAGCAATAGTCCACCAAGATAACTAGGGAGGCAGGGGTGAATCAACTATCTAATAATTAAAACATTTATTTTGTTTAAACAAACTTAACCATTCAACCAAAGTAAATAGAAATCATAATAAAATTCACATAGATAATTACACCAGATATGTTGACTAGGGAAACCCTTGATCAGAGGGAAAATCCCAGTGGGAATGATGCCCACAAGATGATGTACTAATATAAATATTTCTTGTTAGAGTATAGACCCTATTAGGAGATTCCAACCCTATTAGGAGTTGTAGTACAATGTATGCAAGATGAGCCCACTGCCCAAACATGCATCTTCAACTATAAGAAGAGCTCACTACTCAAACAAGTAATTTACTATTATCTTCCTTTTTCCTTTTTTATTTTGATCGAACCAATCACTGTTAGACCTTGTAGACTAGGTCACGAACCTTGGATCCAAATATCAAACCTCAGTAATGAAGTTTCCTTCACTTCCACACTGCTCTGCTTAACTTCACATTTTGCACTCTCTGTTGCTTATCATCAATATAATTCATGTCATACTTGATAAAAGAAAATGTCCTTCCTTTATACCAAATCCTCAAAATAATTCCCTAAGTCAGTTGTTAGAGCTTCTCAATTAACTATTATAAGACCACATGTAATATTATGATGAGTGAAATCAGTCACGTCATCACCAACATGTCTTCTTCATGTCCTCAACCTTGATTCTTATAATATCAACTCTGTTAAGAGATATAAAAAGTTTACCAGAACATGCCTTTGTAAACTCTATCTCAAATTAGACATCACCAAAACTTACATAACTTCTTCTAGATTTATCCTTTCTTCTCCTGACATTAGCTGCATATACTAGATACTCAGAAGTATCTCTTGTAACCTCAGATAGTTAGAACACTCAACCAGGCATCCATACTAACTTGATCTTTCTGTTGTTCTTTTGTCAGATAACACAAAAAATTGCTATGTTGACATCAATGACAAACTCATTCATGAATGTAACATATCATCATAGTAACATATCTACAATACTCCCCCATAGAAATATCATCACCATTGATGCTTCCAACCAATATTCTAACAAATTTAACTTTCAAATTCCATGATTCACATCAACTAAACATTTTATAAACTATCCAAATTATCAATTTAAATTCCTAAATTTATGGTCTTTGAATTTGCAAATTTATTTAATAAGTTTCTACATTGACTCTCAAATTCCATGATTCACATCTTCTTCCATGTAGTTAGTCAAGAAATTTATAGACTAGATTTCAAATTTATTTATTTATGAGTCACATTCTTTATTTATGTTTAGCATTTTAGATTTTAATCATTAGAAAGTGGGCCAAACATTCAAAATTTATATCATGTATTTTTGTATCTGTTCTACTTGGATGCTTGGATTCAACAGACTTCTTTGATTATGTAGTTTTTAGTTTTGTGTGGTTACTTTAGTTTTATTATTATAAGTACTTTTATTTTTAAATTGGTATTTAGTTTTTGATTTGTTTAATTTTTAAATTGTATTTTCAATTAACTTTTAACTTTTGATTTAAATTTTATTTTTTTTATATATGTGAACAAACTTTTCTTGCATATTTTGGAAAGCTTTATATGCATGCCAAAATGAAAAGGAAATTTTGGTAGTTGTTTTGTTGTCATGGACAAGGAAGATGACTTTTTGTAGTTTTCTTGTAATAAAGAAGAAGAGCAATAACATAATTTTTAGATTCCAATTTTATTTTCTTGACTATAAGCCTTTAGTTATATTTTTTTATTTGAGAGCCTTTGTTATCAAATTGCTTTTGAGAGTTCTATTGTCAAATTTCTTTTGGAACTATTACCAAATTTCCTTTGAACCTTCTTTCGTTATGAATTTTATTATGAATTTTCAATAGAAAAATGTTGCAAATAGAATCTAGTCTTGATTTTAATAGAGAAGGTTTTCTTATGTTTGATTTCATAATGTTGATTTTTTGTTTGTTTGTCAAAAGGTTTCTTGTTTAAATCTCTTTATCTATATGAAGAAGATGCTAAGTTAGTATTTAGATTTTGCATTAGCTTTAAGATAATACTTCCAAAAAATAAATAGAAATTGTATGATAGAGTATTAATAATTTATTAGGAATTGAATTAAATAATTTCTAAAATAATATTCTAATTAAAATACTATTTTCACTCATTGTTTTTACTATTCATTGTTTTTACTATTCCTTTCTTATTTAATTGTAGTATGTTAGTTAAATAAATCTTATTGATTTTGATTTTTTGGTACAAATATAGTATTTAAATAAGATTTAGAAATTAAATAAAAGCTTTCAAGTTTTTAACTATGAATAATGATGTCATAAATAAAAGTGAAAGCATTAACACCATATAGTAATCAAAGGGGAGGATGGAAAATTGGAAAAGGTGTCCTCAAAATGCTGATAGATTTGAAAATATAAATTAAAAGAATAAAGTTGAATTCAAATTATAAAAGTTAAGATAATCATACTTTCAAATGTGAAAGGTAGTCAGTCAATATATATGGGAACATAATTTGGACACTTTTTAATTCTTTATCCCTATATCTAATAGTTCTCTAGGTGCAATTTTATAAGTCAAATTTAAAATCCTATAACTGCATTAATTTTACATCATTTCTCGACACTAGGCATCATCATATTCCAATATGATTCAATTGCATGTAGGTGGCATCAATAAATGACATATAGATATTGAGGTGCTTCTATAGCCTTCATTGGAGATCATTAGTTCTCTATTTATAGTTTAACTGGTACTGGTCACTTTTTATTCCCCACTCTCTTTTAGCTTGGTTTAGTTATTAGCTGAGGATGAGTACCAATATCAGTATATTTCATGCCTTGGAGGTGTAGACCATGGCATTTAGAGGAAATGTGAAACCAGAGAGATGGAATTGACTATTAACCTTGTGGATGACATGACACAGATTGATGTGAGTCGTGTCTTAGGGGAAGGAATGTTCAATTACAAATTTTCTTGGAGAACCAATAATGAAAATATAGGCTCTTTCATAGGTTGTCTTGCCAGAGTAAATAGATAGAAGTGGGATATGATTAGGCTTTGCTACAATGTTTTCAACCCTATTTAGTGTGTAGGTCTTAAAGAAGCAATTATGAGTATTGATGGGAAATGTAGGATCCCTCTCCCAAATATGTACATGGCATATCCCCCTTGTATCTTTGAGCTAGCCTTTGTTCCTAGGTGCCCCTGTCTAGTTATTCGAGAGAATGCTTTATTTTTTCAATCTTGGCTGAAAATAGAAGCTAGTATTCTTTTTCTTCTTAGGTGGAGAGGGATCTTAGAAGACCATAACATGGTCTGGCTCAAGAATTATCTCTACATCTTCAACTTTATATCCATCTAAGAGTGGTGCTCAAAAACCTGGAAGATCTGGATTTCTATATTCCAAAAATGGAAAATCCAATAGGAAGAAAAGTGTTTTTGAACTCACGCCAAATTATCAATGTGAGAACCCATGGGGCATTGCTAAAATCATCATGGTTTATTGGAAATATGGTCTACTATTTATTGGTGCCCTCTTCTTTTTGGTTTTTGTTTGAATGTCAAATTATGTTAATATCATATGTTTGATGGAGATTTTCTTGTTTCTCCTTTCCTATATTTAGCATATATGTAGTCTGGATAATTTTAGTTTAGGGTTCGTTGTATCCTTCATCTAACCTTGGAGGTTTTGATTTTGTGATGGGTTCCTCTTTATTCGCAGCTCTGGCAATATCTTAGTCTATTAGGTTTCTAGCCCTGGGCTATTATAATCAATGTATCCCAAGTTTAACAATTTTGAAATAAAATTATAACTAGTTTTAATCTGTGTTGGTGAGTTTTTGCAACACATGTAAGGTGATTGAATCTTTGATTACAACTTATGTAGCAATCATACCATAATCATGATATTAATTTTAGTAACTGTGCTAAAAGTAGTAAATACGTGCATTAAGACCAAAATGTGAAAGAAAAAAATTAATAATCAAATCTATCAATTATAGTTAGAAATAGAAAAAGCAAAAAAGAATCTATCGGTAATGATATTCCACCTTGAATACAGCTAAACTTGATTGGATAAAGCAACATCACTATTTCAGAAACTACAAACATGTATAATCATTTAAAGAAATAGAATAGTAAAAATTGATAAGGCAAAAACTAAGTATACCAATGCATAATAAATTATATATAGACAAAGAAAGAAATGCAATAAATATGTATTAGAAAAGGCAATTACAAATATTGTAGAAATGCTTCATGTGATAGATTGGTCTAACACTACTAATATTTGTGGAAAGAAAGATATGAGTGATTGCAAGCTAATAGAAGGATTATTGCAAAAGATATTAGAAGCTGCGAGTAGACAAACCAAATACTGAAAGGAGATTAATTCTTCATGGTAGAATTTGTGTTAATTTTCATGTCTCGTCATATTTTTTATTCATTTAAAAATTGGGGTATGCTCCTTTTAAATTGTATAATATAGGACTTCGGTCCCAGACAAGATTGAAGGTTTTCTTGCTCCAATCTTTCCTACCAATGTTCGTTTGAACGGAGAATTCTATATTTCAATTTAATTTATTCAATATAACACAAGGCTTAGGCCATTTACTGATCAAGGAAAAAAAATTATGAATAATGATATTTTGAGATAAGTTTTAAATTATTGTTATTTCAGATTTCATTTTTAAATTTAGTTTTAGTATATGATTTAATATGAGTCCTATCATAATAGTAACTATTTTTATTTTTTCAATAAGCAGATGTAAACAGTGTGAAAAATATAATAAGAATATACTATATATTTTATATATTTTATTAAACTATATTTTTTTAGATAATAAAGCATAAAATATACTATTACTATTATTATTATTTAATAATAACTCTCTCTAACACACAACAAACTTTTAGCCCGTGGCCGAAAATGCACTCCTTTTACATTGTTTTTTCTAACTTTTCAAAAAAAATTGTAAGTCCTAAGTCCTCTCCTTCGTAAAGAAGTGCATTTTCGTGGCTGTATAGACGTTGTCAAACTTTTATTTCATTTTTTCTTTTCATAACTGTATTGTTCTTGCCATAAAAAGTAGATTGTTCCCGAAAAGATCTAAGCTTCCTATGAGTTTGTTCCACTTGATTTTGATCCTTATTTTGGAGCATACATCGATCTCGCTCATCTTGTGGTATGCACTTCCTGTACACTTTTTATTAGTTCGGGTAACTCGAGGGCTAAACTATTAAATGGTAATTGAACATTCTCCGAACAACCAATAGTATCATTTAATTGCAGATGTCTAGTTTTTTCAGAGGCTCTAAGTCACATTTTGACTCAAGAGAAGGCGTAGTAACAGAGAACTGCTTGCACAAATTGTCAGGAAGCCTACGCGGTTCTCAATAAAGTCTCTGCCGGAAAAAAAAAAAAAAAAAAATCTGGGAGTGCATGCTACAGATTATCAAAAACCCCATATGCTGCATGCATTCCATGGTCATATGCGTCCATTCAGTGCATGGATCTGTGGTCTACGACAGTTAAAAAAGGTGGAGACTTAGCAGTTACGATTGTATAAAGTCATTCTAACTAAACTTTCTTGTGTGAAGAAGGCTCCGCATTGCTATTGAAACTGAATTTATGGCTCCCAACGGTATTCATCTTCTTCCCTACATTTATTCTCTACCCCTACCTTATCTCCATTTGAGTTGCAATCCAGCCTCATTTAAGCCATTTTGTCTATCTATACAAGCTTTTCAAAGAAAATTACATATGCAGCAATCAAACAGCTCCATATTTTCATTTAATGAGTGGTCAAAACTTTTCTACCTTTGCAACTTCCCTTTATTTTGCAATAGAATGGTGGGCGTATGGGGCAGAAGCATTTGATAGCTCATTTATAGCATGCTTGTCTTGCAATTGTGTACAAAATATATGGTACATTCTCTTAACCTCATTCTCTCTTGTTGGTTGTTTTTTAAAGTTTTCTCACCCTATATTTCAGATTTAGGGCCTCTATAGTACACATCAATAAGAACACTTTTGAAGAAAAAATTGTATATTTTGTAAAAATTGTGGTGCCTTCGGTTAACTATAATCATTTTCATAAAAATTGTATTGGAATACCCATGCACAACAAACTAGTGATAGTCATCTATGTGCTCATGTGTTATATCATGTGTTCATTGTTGCATTCTATTTAGAATATTTTTCATCTGCATCCCTAAAATTATGTACTTTACATAGAAAAAATAATTGCACCAAAAATGTTGGGATAACATGATCTATTGTTTGCTGGTGTCCTTCTCATTGTCTATTTTATCATCTTCCTTTCAAAATATGTAGGTAGTGCTTGCGAACAATTATCTATTACCAATAACCATATAAATCATTGCGAATTAACAAAATAGAGCTTGCAAATAATCCTTGTAGAAGAAATTCATAAAAAAAAATTCACTGTACATTATAAACAAATTACATACATTAACACACTCAATGTTTCCGTGTTTGTATTATACAAAAGTTGAAAAGGTACTTTCAAGGTAATTTGTAGGTCTATGCAAGACTTTGTGATATTTCAAGTATTGTTTAAGTGCTCTTTAATTAAGTAATTGTAACAAAGTGTATCTCTAATATTTAGTGTTACTTGGTCTAAATCCATATAGAGGGAATGGAATCAAAACTCATATCAGATGCTACACATGAACTTCTATTCATATGTTTATTGGACCTGTTACAATCTTTATCTAAAGAGTCATTCCACTTAGACCTCTTCCTCTTTCTTTCTTCCATACATTTAGGTCCCTCAACACTATTAATAAATTTTACATCATGCAAATTAGTGTTTCCATTTTTACCAATGTTAGCAAATGTTGTGACTGCAATCCTAATAGATGGATGCATCCATCATTGTTTCCTCAGAGTCAACTGCTATAGAATTTGACACCAAATGCTTGGGTCCCTTTTTGATTTCAAGTGCAATCAGATTAGATGTTGACTTTGAAAATGTGGAACCTTGATTCTCTTTTGTAAGAATGACATCTTTTTCAATTTTTATATTACATGGGTCAGTATTACAAGTTGAATTTGATGCTTGACCTACAGAATATCCACTGTGAGGTTGACACCAGGAAGGAATTATTGTTGTGAAACATCCATCAATATTTTCTACAATGACTTTCATCAAGTTCAAAACCTGCAAAAAAATATTTCTATTTGTTTTCCATACCTTGAGAAGGGTTGTTTTCATTTGAAGATAATGTTATCATTATTTTACTTTGTTTATAAAGCTCTAGCATTTGATTGCTACATTTGCACAACATTAAAGAATGTAATCACTAGATGACAAAACTAAACTTTCAACCAAGTAGCATGAAATCAAATGAAAATAACCATATGCAGTCAGCCAAAATAAATGGTTCCAAACATTAAAATGTGTCAACTGATACCATACATAAGAAAAACAAAATGTGGACATATCTTACTCCTACCATATTAAACTACCCTAAGATAATAAAACCTAGTCAACCTTAAAGCTAGCAAGGAATCACATCAAAATCCTTCCACAAAGTCCTCTCTCTATCTGATGATAGTTTAACTCTCAAAAATTTGGTAGCAAGAAAAATGGTACCAACAACAATATGTTGAGGCTTGAGGATTGAACTGGAGGCACACAGTTGTAATCAGTCTACAAAGAATACAAAAATTCTCTAATTTTCCACATAAATCATTAAGTTCCATTCGAGTTTCAGAGATTAAATTTTAAATATTGTACTTAAAACCACATGTACAATACTGATTATTTATTCACCTGTTGTTAACAAAATTCCATGCTACTTGTGCCAATAAATTTTGGGCCACTTTAAATATCTTGATAGTTGTTACAAGATGCTTATAAGGATGTTGTATATTAAGATCAAATCCTAGTGTGGAAAGGGCAACACACTCTACCACTACATTATCAAATAATAATACAAAAAGTTACAGCAAGAAAATGGAAGGACAAGATGCTTATATGGATGTTGTATATTAAGATCAAATCCCAGTGTGGAAAGAACGTCACACTCTTCCATTACATTATCAAATAATAATACAAAAAATTTACAACAGGAAAATGGAGGGAGAACAATCATAAAGTGCTATTCTATTTTTCTAAGTTCAATTGTGTAAAATAATTTTATTGATCTTTCGTTTCCTTATGTTCTCTTCCATCTTATGATGGATCAGGAGTGTGATTTGAAATGTCAATGAAAAATATTTTTTACCCAACCAAACCGAGACGTAGCATAGCATTCATATAATTTGGGAAATCTAATATCTTTACTCTTAGTTCAACAAGCATGCAATTAATTCTAAGACAAATTTGTGATTATCTAACATTCAAGATGGTTATCATCACAACTCACATCATATGTAACAATGGATCAGGAGTGTGATTTTAGATGTCAATGAAATTTTATTTTTTACCCAACCAAACCTAGAAATAGCATAGCATTCATATAATTTTGGAAATCTAATAGCTTTACTCCTAGTTCAACAAGCATGTAATTAATTCTAAGATAATTTTTTAATTATCTAACATTCAAGATGGTTATCATCACAACCAACATCATATGTAATAATCTATTCAAAATTTATGAGATATAAAGTTCATGAATTTTATCATTGAATTCTCAAATAATTAATAGAACTTTCATCTTTAAAAATAAGTCCTTCCATATTGAAACCTAGTCTAGTGTTGACAGTTTCAAGTTTCATAGATAGAAACTATATTAAAAAAATGAGAAGCAATTTAAATCATTGCATAAGATAACTAGACAAAAGATGGAGATCAAATTCAAGTAGAGCACCATCTCCTCCTATAAGACACAGACTCTACAATTAGTGACACAACTAGAGCACTCTTCATTTCTAACCCAATAAACTCCCACAATAAGATCCTTTGGAGAAGAGATAAAGCTTATGAGATCAAAGGTTTGGACAAGGAAAGTATGTTAGATTTTAACATGTGCTTTAATGAGTGTTTGAAAATAGCAACTTAGAAACTTTATGAGAATTATGGTTTCAAAATAGCATATTGGTAAATAGAACAAGCTTAGTTCTCCTCAATATAAAGAAATTTAGAAAATGCATTCATAAACTCTCTATTATCTTCAAAGCCAATTATATAGTGAAGGATAGTGATCTCACACGATAAAAATTTGAAAATATACTTTGAATCTTGCTTTACTACATAATGTCATATTAGATAAAATATGTTATCTTGTTCAATGACAGTGGGAGGTGGATGACTAATTAGAATAATATATTTTTTTAGTGACTAATGCCATGTAAAGTGTAGCTTTAAGGAGGCTTGAGGTTCCCTCCTAGTCACTAGGACACCATTCTAACTCGTCAAAGGTGCACTTAGTCTACATGCAAATTCACAAGTGACATTTTTTTTGTTACATGATCATATATGTGTGTACACTATTTATAAAAAAAATTATCCTCCTACATGAATCAAATTTTGATCTTCATCACAAGTAGAGTTTCTTGTAAAATTTTCTTTATATAGAAATTTAGAATCCTTTCCTTGAAATGAATTAATTGGTTGTCATCTCTTTGTGTGTACAAGATAATAACTTCTTGAATTATCATATCAAGCTCCCAATGAACTTCTTATGCACAATATTTTTTCTTGAAGGGAAAAGGAATTGGTTGGGCATAATTGTCAGGTATGAAGTATATCGAGATTATATTTTTTTAAACTTTTGAATAACTAGTGTAGGCTAATTAAATAATAAACTAAACCATGAGATTTACTAGGTTGTTTGTAACAAGTTTGATCTGTTGGAATTAATATTTCTAGTGATTTATTTGACTCCTAGGTGCACTAGTATAAAAATAAATTGTAAATAAATTAATAGTGATAAATTACATAAATAGTTATATAGTCATAAATATTTTTTCTCTCCTAGTGTAAGTACATTTATGTTATATATTGGATGAACTACACATTAACCAATTCCTCTAAGAAAAATAAAAAGAAAAAACTTGGAACAACAATAAATTATCATCCAAAATATTTAGACTTAGTTTTCTCCATTATTTAAACAAATAAAGTTCTTTCTTTTTTTGTTCCACAACTTTATTATAATAAGGGGAAAAAGTCAGATAGAATAAAATTTGACAACAAAAAAATTATCTTCATCTTTATATTATTCATTTATAATATCGCTATTCTTTAAAGGGTACTAGCTCAATGGAAGAGCGCCTACTTTACAAGTAGGAGGATGGTGGTTCAATTCCCTCATGTCCTAATATGATTAAATTAATTAGTAAATAAATTACCAAATATACTACCAAATCAAATACCAAATATACTGTCAAATATACTACCAAGTAAACTACCAAATAAACTACCAAACAAACTATTAAATAAATTACCAAATCAACTACCAAATAAATAACCAATTAATAATGATCAACTACTAAATAAATAATTAAATAAACTACTAGTTATCAATAATCAATGGCCAAATAAATTGCAAGATAACAATTATAACCAACCAAATGAACAATGATTAAAATAGTTTCGTCATAAATTTGGTTGGGAGATAAATGTTCAGCAATAAAGTACCACTAGTCACATGATCAAAATTAGTCATATATCTACAATATTTAGTAGTTTATTTAATCATATATTGTTGTTTGTGTACTAGTGCTAGAAAGGTATTATATTATTTACATTGTTATTTGTTTGATCTTCCTTTATAGATCCCTTATTTTGATCACAAATTCTACCTAACTAAAATTGTAGTTTTACATGTACCAGCGTTCTTTTTGTATTATAATTTTTAATGATTAAAGGAATTTTACCTTTTGATCAATTTTAATAAATATCTCTACCTCTCTCGACATGTTTGTTGCATATTTTTCATTAAGCTTAGAAAAGACCCTTGAGAGTTACCCATGATCTTTATGGTTTGGAAGTGAAGATATCATGTCAAAAGTTGTCCCATCTTTACCCATTTTGGGAATTTCACTAGTTCATAATTTTTTGTATTAAAATTTGATCGTCACTCTATTCAATGGAAACTATATGCTTTATAAATTGGTGGTTTCACATATAAAATTCCTTTCTTGATGTTTTTATATTTTTAGTTAATCAGCAAAAAATTGCTAGCTAGGGTTATTTTTCTTAATGTTTTGAACCAGAATGCAAGAATACGGTAAATAGAAGCTCAATAACAAATGACACAATATGTTGTCCTAGGAAAACCCTCTACTTGAGGTTGAAAAATCCAACCCCCAAAAGATAGATCCTTTATTGAAATCTAAAAAAAAATATAATATTCTCTTGCTTATGATTGAAGAATCTATACAATCAATCAATAAGCTTTTTACATAGCATGTTGAATATACAAAATTATAAGTATCACATAATGCTTCTCAAAATAGATATGTCTTAAAACAATCAATTAGTCATACACTAATTGAATATTCAAAGGTCATTCTCCTGTAGAGAATATATTGAACCCTTAAGAAGAATATGCTTTTGACATTTGAAATTACACAAAGGACTTCCAACACAAAAATCTTTTATGATTCTATGAATGATCTGCAAATTGAAAATATCCACACATAGTTCATACAATAATAGAATTGAATAGGATCTTCCTTCGGAATACAAGAAGGAGTTGAATAGTTTATTTTCTCAAATGATCAAATGTGTGAGGGGATATGAATGGGAGAAAGCTAGTCCAAATAAGTAATCAATATGAAATGGGAGTTGTGTTGATGCGGTAGATGGAGATATAAATGGAGCATATTTATAGGGGTGATATGGGATCATTGGGTGAGAAATGTGAAGAAGAAATAGTGATAAAATAGATAATTCTTTGTGTTTGATCACATTTTGTGATCAGGAAGAAAGAGTGCTTAAGAAGAATAAAATGAAAAATGATAGTTTTTGTAGTTATCATTTGTTTATTGCAAACAACATATATAGCTAAACTAGAGTGTTTATG
Source organism: Cupressus sempervirens (assembly GCA_028749045.1). Lineage (NCBI taxonomy): Eukaryota > Viridiplantae > Streptophyta > Pinopsida > Cupressales > Cupressaceae > Cupressus > Cupressus sempervirens. Next base: position 492,077,578 of record CM053791.1, on the reverse strand, counting down.
CAAAATATATTTCATCTTTATATCAAGTTTGTCGACTTACTTATTGTGATTCACAAAAAATAATGTATATTTACAACAAAAAGTACTCAAATGATATCGTATGGTCAAACTCTATTTATATGTCAGGTACCCTGAAACCCATAGGCACATTTTAATGTAGTTCAGTGAAGAAATACCTTGTTCAATAATTATACCATCTTCAAAACCATATGTGCAAATATAAAAATTAATATTTTACAGATATACACATTAATTACACCAATTTTTTCTTTCAAAACCATATTTGCAAATATAAACATTAAGTACAATATGTCAAATTTTTTTGTAGATATACACATTAAGTACACCAATGTTTTTCTTTCAAAGCCATATGTGTAGATATAAACATTAAGAACACCATGTCCAATTTTTTTCAAGGTTTTCTCTCTAATGTCAATGTGTATGTTGAAATAGTTATCAGTGATAGATCTAGTAAGCACAACCAATTCAATAAGGGTACAAGAATAATTTATTCCTATAAAGAAGGATAATGTGAGATAATACAAGGTAATTTTATCAAAATAAGAAGACAATCACTAGATTGTTGTCTAGCTTTCAAAGAGAAGGCGATGACAAATGTTGTTTTCCTTGCAAGAGTTGTAATGGCTTAAAGACAAGAGGAATCAAAATCAAAATAGCTAAGAGAGATTGTAGGGAGAATGGTCACATTGAAGGGGGTTTGATTATCATCTATTGGAAAGTTTTTTATATTCTTTTCATAATTAATATACATATGAAGCACAAAATAGGGGTTTGGTTATCACATTGAAGGGGAGTTTGATTATCATCATTTTTATATAGGTCGATCTCCCCAAGGTAGTACATGATATGGACCACCACATCTTGGAGGAACATGGAGGTGTGAATATAGAGGGACATGGAGGTGTTATTATTGAAGGAGAAGATCATGATCCCATGGAAGATGACGAGCATGTTTCAGAAAACACATTTGAAGATGATGGTATGAATGCATTGATCCATGACACATTTTTTACTGGTGTTGTTGCTATTGGTGATGATGATGATTATTATGATGAGGATGGCATTGACATCATCCATGATATACCTCTACTTGAGAAGGAAAACATGACCCTTTACGAAGGATCCCAATCAACTTCTCTCTCTATTATATTGTTGTTCGTAAATTTGAAGGTTATGAATGGTTTATCCAACATAATAATGTCAGGTATGCTAAGGTTTGTCATATACATCATTATAGTCCATAAAAGGTGAAACATGTACCATTAATATTTTTTATACTAACGACTTTTTTTTTTTTTTGTAGATTGATAGGTGAATTTTTGTTACCACCATCAAATATTCTCCATCATTCATACCAAGAATTATATGCCACTATGAAACATATTAGAATGGAGTATCAAGCAATAGATACTTGTCCTAAAGATCATGTTATTTATCATAAAAAACACAAAAATGAGATAGAATGCCTTGAATGCCATATGAGTAGATATCAAGATGATCAAGTGACAAAAAGGGTGTCTCACAAGGTTCTTCATTACATCCCCATTATTCCACCTCTTAAATGATTATTCAGGTGCAGTAGCTTTGCACAATTTATGAATTACCATGCATGCAATAGAAGTCAAGATGACATTATTTGAATGCCTACAAATGGTTCATTATTTATGGACATAGAGAAAAAGTGGCCACACTTTAAAGAAGAACCTCAAAATCCTAGGCTTTCTCTAACAATTGACAATGGCAATCCATTTGGAGCGATGAGATCTGTTTACTTGGTGTGGCCTATTTTTGTTATCAACAATAACCTTCATGGATGTCAATAAAGAGGGGGCACATTATGTTGGCAATGATTATCCTAGGTATTTTATTATTTTATTTTTATCTACATGTAATTATAAGTCTTGGAGTGAAATGACCACAACAATTATTTGATGTTCTTCATTCAACTAAATAAGTACCAAGCAAAAGATATAAATGTATATATTCCACCTCCTATTGATGAGTTGTTGGTGTTATGGAATGGTTTCACTATATGATATATCTAGACCAACTAGAAAAAAGAAATTTCAATTCCATGCAATGGTTGTGTGGACAATTCATGATTCCCTAGGGTTGACACATTTATGTGGTATGTTATGTTGAAATCTAGTTGTACGCGATAATACTAATTCAAAAAATTTACATATTTAATCCAATTGTATTGTTATCTTGTAGGTCTTCAAACAAAGGGAAATTTTTCGTGTCCAATGTGTGGTCCAAAGATGAAATCTTGTCATTCCAAAAGTTTAAGGAAGTAGGTATTTGATGAGTATAGGCACTTCTCCCATAGAAATCATAAGTATCAAAGTGTTGAAAAACATCTTTTCAATGGGAAAGAAGAGACTACATCAAAGCCATGAAGAATGACACCTCACCTATGGCAGTTGGAATATAATAGAATTCAAGGTAGTATCACTCCACCTAATGGTTTATGTTTAGAAATTATATATTTTGATTATGTTTTGTTGGCTAATTATGTAATTAATGATTGTGAAGGTCATAAAGGCATCACAGACCACCTTCCAAAGGGAATAAAATGTTATCCTAGAGAATTTATTAGGCCGCCCTACTATGAGCAGCTACAAATTGTGCATTTTCTTGATACTATGCATATTGGAAAGAATGTAACAAAGATACTATGGAAAATATTGGATGGAAGGAGTGACAAAGAAAAACTTGTCAAAATTGTAGTGATAGTCATGGTTCCAATCATGCAATGAAAAATATCATTGAATCAAATAGAAATGGAGAGTGGATTAATGCAAGTGCCCTTCTGTGGTTATTAATGGAGCAAAAAAGTAATGCCATAAAAGAAGTCACAAAAAATTCAATTTCCTATAGGATTTTTTGTGAATATAAGCAATCTCCTAGCAAAGAAAAGTGAATTTGGGTCAGGGCTAAAAATGCATGATTGGAAAACCTTCATCAAAGCAATTTACGGTCTTTTAAATTTACAATATATTTGTGAAACTGCATTCAATTTTCATTGTATTACATTAGAAAAGAATGAAATGATCAGTTGACAACTGTTGCAATATATACTACCCCTATATTTGTGTGTCTTGAATCCCTTGTAGGTGGTTGTCATATAAAGAAATCCATAAAGAAGATATAAAATATTGGAAGAAAATAATTTGTTGACTAATGTGTGAAACACAAAAGTATTTACCTTCAACTTTTTTCAGTGCACAAGAACACTACCTCATACACCAAGTTGAGGAGATTGAATTGTGTGGACCTGTATAGCCTAGGTCAATGTGGATGATTGAGAAACACTTGAAATTTTTAAGGGTTTGTCTTGACAAAGAACACATCCTAAGGGTTCTATGGTTGAGCGATATATCATATACCAAATGATGCTCTATGTTACTCAATATCTTCCTAATCTTGCAGAAAAGACCAACCTATATAGATTGCATTTGGGATCTTGACTCCATTAAAAAAATTGAAGGGGAGTACTTGGTGGGGAATGGCATATTTAGAAAAGTGAAAGGTAATCATTTATGAGATGTTATTGTAGTTAATTGATTCTTAATATTCAAAATAAATCTATTGTAAGTCATCTATTTACCTTTGTACAATTGCTAAAGAGTGGGATGCAATACGTTTGTTTATTGTAAACAATCAAGATTGGATGATGGTATGGATTGAATGATGTCAACATTCTAGTCATAGATTAAAATAGGAATCAGTGTCTTCATTCATTATACAAGCTCATTGTAATGGATATCCCAATGTTACACAAAAGGAAATAGATTTAGCATACGGTTTAAGAGATCTCTAGGTACTTATAAGTTTGTTAATCAAACATATAGTTTTAAACTCGTGATGCAATAATTTATACATGTTTGATATTATTGTAGGTGAAACACCACAAGGCTATGTTTTGTGATGGTTATAAATTTCACATCAAAAATTTGGATGACACAAAGAGAACTTGTGATTCAAAGTTAAGTGTAGCCTTCCAGGTGACAACTATTTCATCAAGAAATGACTTACATACTTGAGAGTCTCGAAATTGATACTATCGTGTTTTGGTTGATATACTTAACTATGACTTTCATTCCTTCAATTTAGATATCTTCTTTGTTAAATGGTACTGACTATGAATCAATTAAAATGATCCTAATAGAACTGTTATTGAGCATGAGAATGGATTTTCCATGATTAATATAAGGTTGTTTGAGCCAGTTGGGGATGAGCCCTATGTTCTTCCAAGCCAATGTGAGTAGGTAATTTACTCAGAGGTTCCACATAAACCAAGTTGGTCATTTATTGTTGGACATGATCCAAGAGGAAGGTTGATAAAGTATAATGCAATAGAAAAATAATATACCAAGGAAGAGGAAGAAGTGGATCACGATCGAGAATTATCTGATGATGCTCCTAATGCAAATAATGCTGCTACTTATCATGATGATGAATCTTCTACTAATCATGATGATGATGATGATAATGAGGAGGATGAGGAGGAGTAGGAGGAGGATGATGATGATGATGATGATGATGATGATGATGATGATGACAACGATGATGATGATGACCATGATAGTGGTGATGATGATGTCAATGACAATAATGATTCTGATGACAAGATGGATGAAGAATAATATCAATGAAAAGGAGGTTTAATTAGCTAACATTGAAGGGGGTTTGATTATAAATGACATAAACAAAATGTACAGAACTTATGTGATCAATGCCTATGCTATTAAATATTGATTTCTTGATAGATCAATGATTAATTTTATTAACTTTTCATGTACCTTTAATGATTATAATTCATATATGATGCTAATATTCAATGTAATTTTGAGTATATGTATCATGAATTTTTTTAGCTAACATAAGACAATTGATTTGCATATGCAAAAACTTGAAGCCCTTTCACGAGCATCCCACACAGTCTCATGGATCATAAGGTATAATTCAATATACCACATAAAGATTAATGTCTTTTACCATTTGTAAAATATCTCTCTCATTGCCACCTATATCTCTTATTTCATGAAGTGTAGATACCAATGAATAGGTATCTATTAGATTTGTCTTCCTAGAGTGAGAAAAATGTAGGAATAGAAGAAGAAAGTGAGATATTTAGTATGTCTAAATCAAGGAGATCGACTTGAGGTCAAAATATCACAAAGAAATTAAATAAGCACGTGAAATTTTTCCTTTCTCAAGGGGGGTCATGTTCTTATGATGATGAGAGTGAAGGCAACTCTAATGTGCCATTTAGATACAAAGATCTATAGAAACAATGGGTCCCTGATGAAATTCCTCTAATAAACATTGTTTTTTGTGCTGGAGAGAGGACATATCGCATAACATCATCCTCGTTACTTGGTTTGGGCCTATTTTCCATGGATGGCATAAAGGTCTCTTACAACAAGGTTTTTGAATTGATGGAGTATGTTGGACCTTGCTATGATTATAGTAGTTGGATGTAGATTGTTAGATATAAAAAAAAGTATGTGTAGGTATGTACTCACAGAAAATTATATGCAACAAGAAGTTAGTGAGCAAAGTAAAATAGTAGCTATATACATTGATAGAAGGCCTAAAGCATCAAGGAATATTGAAGGTTTTATAAATAGTACATGACCTGCATCAACTAAGAAGTAACCCAATTATATATTTGAGGCACGTGAGGGAAGTCGTGTATTCGTATGTACGATAAAATCAATACATGGAAATGAAGAGCTTCTTATTGATTAAAATTTTAATTGCATAGATACAAAAAAAACCACTATCATGGTACATACTATGCACATTTAAAATCAATTCTAATCAATGAACCCAACACACCATTAAAAAAATTGTTGCTAACTTAGAATAATAACATGTGTTTTAACATGTCTCAATGATTTTTTTTTGAAGTACAAAGCTATAGTATGAATCAATAGCCACACGATATGCATGACGATGATGGTTCTCATGAGAATTCTTCTTCTAGACAAGTAAAACTCAGTGTTGTACAAATTAGATACAAGATATATGTTAATGTTTATTTTTTATTATGCTTTATTATTCACTAATATTTTGGATTGATTTTAAATATAGTGCTAACTATATTTTTCTCACAAACAAGTTTTGATCAAGAAAAGAGAAAGGAACGGGTAGACCATGAGGAGTCGTAGGATGAGAAAGATCCATTCATTATTGATTTTACTTTAGCGACTGATCCTATGGCTACATTGCAAAAGGTCCTTCATGAACTATCAAGAGCATTAACTCAATTGGCCTTAATTCAACCTCAGCCTCCTCCAATATAGATGAGAGAGGATGAGTTGATGCACCTTGTTTAGACTTATACAGTAAGTATTAATATAGTTTTTATTTATAAGAAAATTTCAATAATGATTTTTATAGTACACTCTTTTATTTATGCCATTAAATAAAATGCATATGGGTTATTTTTACAGAGGATGCAAAATATTTTAAAGGGGATGCAGATACTTCATGTAGTTAGAGTACATCTCATGTTTTATCCTACACTTTTGTTTTTCTTGAACAATATTTTTTTAATAGCTCTAACAATATTTTTCTTTATGCTCTAAAAATCTTATTTTTCAGCACCTAGTACTGATCCTATGTTCAGTACACCACCCACTACAAGGAACAGAACCATGAAGGTAATGTCAACTACAATGTCAGCAACACGTAGCATGGCCATAGATGCAATGTCAACATCTATTGGTAAGTAGATCCAAATTTTTCTCTCTCATTTTTCATGTCTTTATTTTACTTGAACTATTATTTCTTAGGGGGTATTATGTAATATTGGATTCATTTTATGCAAGAGGCGATTAGGACATTCCTAGATGTACCTGTGTTAGATGTATGGGAACATTAAAGAATTATGATCAATTACTCATGAGCAATGAAGATGGACTTTCCCTAAGAGTAGCCCCACTTCTAGGTACTTTAAAGATTGATCCTTTCTTTTACTATACAATCTTATACTCATATATAATCCAATCCTCATTCTTCCCTTTTGTTGGGGCTTTTTGGTGTGGTTTCACAATGCACGCCCCATTTTGAGTCACAAAATGGGGACATCCTAGTTTCAAAATTTCCTATGAGGCATCTAGTTTAAAGCATCAGTCATTTTGGACCCTCCCCTATGTTTAGGCCAAACCTCAATCTTTGATTAGGAAGGGTCAAGCAGTCAGACACGAGTAAAAGATCAAGTTTAAGACTTCATGTACTTAAAGTGTGCACTTATGCACATGTGAACCAGTGCATGTGCACCAATTACAAACATGCACACTTCACCCCCACTTCGGGGATGCACACATGCACATGTGCGCACCCTCAAAGGTGCACACCTTCTAAGGTGTGCACTCTGGTACAATGCCACAATGTGCAAGTGTGCAATTGTGCACATGTACACCTTGTCAAGGTATGCATGTGCACTAGTACATAGCTATGCACTTTTCCATTCACAAGTCAAAATTAGCATAGTAGCACCCCTTCCAAGGTGTGCTAGGTGTGCTAGTGTGCAAAAGTGGCTTTTGGGGGCAAAAAATCACTATCTTGTCTATTTTAACTAGTGTTAACACATTTTTTTGTTAGTCTCAGTCTTGTGGAGTCCTCTTTTGAGTCTTCCAACATAAGATAACTAATGTTTGCTTCTTTGTGTAGATATAAAGGCATCCTTAACTTGTCAAGGTCATAACTTTTGACCTAGAGCTTGAAATTCAAAATTGTTTACACCATTGGAAAGAAGAACTAAAAATCTGATTTTAATCCCTAAAATATGGAGCCTTTAGCTCCCAATTTTAGGGACCAATGAAATTTTAACCTTGAAATTTTGAGAAAAAATACCTCCAAAAAAGCCAGTTAAAAACACTTAGAAAAGCTTGTTAAAAATGATATGAAAAAGTTTGAAACATTTGGTTGTTTTGGATGATCTGGATCACTTGGTCTCTGACTAGGAAGGATCGAGTAGTCAAGAGAAGAAAAAAAAGAAAGGAATAGACTTAACAGTACATGAAGATGTGCATTAACATGAAGGTGTGGTGCATAATGCTAAAGTGCATAGATTATCATAGCATCTTCATTATCAACAACAATAGACTAGTAACCTTCACCTTCAAAGGAGTCACACATAAGTTTTGATTTATGAATTTACACTTAAGATCATAGATTCAGAGGTTGGACACATGAACAAGAAAAAGTTCCTCATCTTATGAAACTATTAATGATAAGATTCAACACATTTACTTTGGGAGTTCAAATAGAAGAAGTAGAGGGAGTTCAAGTTTATGCCAATTTTCGGATATAAAGAGGGTATAAATTATCAAAAATGGAAAAATAAGTACACAAGAGTGCTCCCAAACCTCGTTTGAGAAAAACCCAAAAATCATTTTCAAAACAGAGAAATTTGATTTTTTGGTGAATTGAGCACCTTGCACAAATTCCTTGAAGGTGTGCAAAGTGTGATACTCATAGAGGTGCACTGACACTTAACTGCCAGTTACTATTTTAGAGCATTCCATGCACTAGAAACATATTTTGACAGCAATTCAACTCCTATAAATCCCTAGAGAAGGTCAAGCTTCCATTTTTAGAGTTTCCAATGACTCTCAAATCCTCTTATAGATTCCTTCTTCTTATCTCCTTCTTCTTTTACTATTTTAAGTCATGTAAAGGCTCATGCACCCATTAATTGATAGAAACAAGGGTTGAGACCTACTTAGCACCATTCAGAGAGTCAGTTTGTATATAATTAGATTTATTTTATTAGTTTTAAACATATATTTACATGAAGAGATCTCTCACTCTCAACACAAATTAGGGAGACACTTTCTTATAAATTTAGGAATCTAATATGTATTCCAGGCCATGATTTTGATGAAATAATATATATGTTATTGGTGCTCTTATTTTGAGTGTAGCTATTCTTGCTGGAGTGCATTATATTTGTGAATTCTTGTTCATGAATAATAATGTAGCGAGCTTTAAGATCTTCAGATAGTGAGCCTAAAATCTTAAATTCAATTATTTTTGTAAGCCTCATAGTGACAAGGGATTTCCCAGAATTCTACCACTTCCACTCCAAATTTCATCACCTTCCATTCCACCTCTGAACCAATGTCCACCCATTGTTCCACCAAATCCTCCACTGATGGCCTTCTTTGTAAATGCAATAGATTCACCAATTAACTTGCAAGGTGCACTCAATGACCTTCCCAAGAATCCTAAGAAATGTTTCCCTAGGTTCATCTATGGAGAAATGCAAATAACTAAGGACCATGTTAATTTTTTTAAAGAAATTTGCAATCAAAAGAAAATTCATCAAGAAAATGTGGTCCTCTATTTATTCCCATACTCATTGGGAGAAGTTGCTTTTAATTGGTATGTGAATTTTCCACTAGATGTATCCAGAACTGGGCTTCCTTCAAAAACTTGTTCTTAGAATAATTCAAAACATTCATAAACCCTATTGTGATACATTATTAGTTCATATCAATCAAAAGAGATCCAACGAAGACTATTTCATGGTTCAATCATCACTTCCATATGTCCTACTGCATATTGGAAACATCCTACATTATACCAATTGAAGCCGCAATTCTAATTTATCTTAACACTATGGACCAGTTGATAGCTATCTTTTTATGAAGACTCCCTATTATAAACATTGACACATTAAAAAGAGTCTTCAATGAAGCAATCACTTCTACCAAGCAAGCCAATCCTAATGGAGGAGGATTGATGGTTCCAACTCAAGCGACTACAATGACACCAAAATATCCTATTGGAACACCACTGATGCCTAGTCAATTCATTCTAATGAATCCAGTCCCACTACAATAGGCACCAGCAATACCTATTCCAACCATAACCTATCCAGGATATGAACCTCCAAAAGTTGCTTTCTTTGAACAAAAGGCATAAATTTTTGTTGAACCAGAAAATAACGTCAACTCTGAGATTGGTCAAATGAAGAAAACATATCTCAAACTACCAATGAACTAACTTGCTTGAGGTTGTCACAAGGGAAGAAGAAGAACTTTCAGAGAACAAATGTAACCCCTTACAACAACTATGGTTAGAATTACAACAAGAATTTCAATGGAAACAAAAATGCAGGAAATAAAAACATGAGGAATAATTACAATCCTCCACATCGTAACAATAGCATCCAAAGGTAGAATCGACAATGGAATACTCATCCTAATAATGGAAGCACCCATGCTAATAATAACAACAATGCTTAGTATGTGGACATCAACCAGTATGATAATAATTAGAATATACCTAACGATGGTGGCTCATGTTTTAATGGAAATCAGGAGGTGAATCAAAATTCACAAGGCAATAATGGTGAGTCTCTTATGTAGTACAATGCTATGGTGTTATAATCTTATGATTCTCCACAAATTAAACAAATGGGACATCCAACCAATGAAGAATTCACATTTCCATTCAGTCAAGAATCAGATCCTCAACAAAACAAGATGTTAGCTTTTCAAAGTGACAATCAAAATACTTACAATTTGTGTAACTGAAGGGAACCCATGACCAATGTGATTCCTCCTTACAATTTGTGTAACCAAAGGGAACTGATAACCAATGGGATTCCTCCTTCTTTGCATCCAACACCTCCTAATCCAAGAGCTAATAACAACCCAGTACCTACTAAAGCACCCTACATTGGGAAAAAATCAAAATCAAGGGAATGTACCTACAATCCTAAAGAATCCTATGTGGGCAACTAAAAAGTACAATGCAGTGGAAGATCTAAAGAGAACCAAGGCTAATATGTCCATGTTTGATATGCTAAAAAATTTCCTAATCAAATGGAAATAGTGCTGAGGACTCTAGATTGTGCAAAGGTAATGCCAAATGCAAACACAGTCCCTCAAAAGATAGCATCATGACAAGTCAATACTTCTAAGGAAATGCCTACTATGTAGAAAGATAAGGCTGAAGTGCCTCCTTTTTTACTTAGTCTCATCATTTTTCGAAAGAACCTACATAATAGTCTTATAAATTCAAGAGTTTCTTGCAACATCATACCATTTTTGATACCTCTAAGGTTGGGAGTCACTCCTCAACCCTTGAATCGGATAGTGATACAACTCAACAAGACAAAAGTAAAAGTTATTGGGGTATTGAAAAATGTTAGAATACAATTAACTATAGATCCTTGAATTTAGGATATTATAGACATAAATGTGGTTGAAATTCCTAAAACTTACAAATAACTGTTAAGTAGAGAATGGAAAAGGTGCTTGAGAGGATGGTTTTCAATTGATTTTACTCAATTATGGCTACCTTGGAAGGGAATGAATAATCAAATCAAGATTGATCTTGAGCCAAAGCTTAAGATGATGATCATAGAATATAATGCACCAAATGAGGTAGCATTTTTCCAAGCTAAGTTAGGCTCCTATAAAGTAATGTCTCTTGACATAAATATAGCTAAGAAAACTAACCATTTGAATATTAAAGGATCTATTATTCCTACTCCAAAAGAAGAACTCATCACTCAGTTTGTAGATAGTATGGTTGCAAGCTTACAATGCTTAGGAGAGGAAGCATACCCAAGCATTTTTCTTCTTCTAGGATTTTGCAGGTTACACAAAATCAGTCATTCAAAATTTGAATGCTCACATTGTCAAGAAGTAGTAGCTAAGGTACTCACCTAGATAATGTAATCAAAAAATGACCAAATACCAAATGAGTTACACAAGGAAAGTTTAATTTCTATAAGAACATTTGAATTGGTTGAGATTTATGAAGAAGAAAAGGAAGATTGCAATGCATCGTATAGTGACACTTCTTCAGATGGTGTGGGGCTTATCCAATCCTCTACCTAGAATGATCAAAGTCTAAAGGAGGAGACTTTTTATAAAAGGCCAAGGTTGGACCTTGGTGGTCATTCATCCAAAACTTTAGATTGATAAGATCACTAAATTGATTGGAGATATTCAAAGCCAACAAGAAAAAAAATGGCCCCTATATCCAAGATAAATTATGGCAGCTCACCAATTCCACCATATGAAAGATTGCAATGGGTCCCAAAGCAAAAACCCTTTAAAACTCAAGCCAAGTAAAAACTACACACAAAAAAGCACATGGTTAGAAAGCTCAAAGAACATCCAATCTAGACACTCAAGTTTGATAGCTCTAAATGAAAATTAGGAGCCGACGTAGGTATTGAGATAGTTAATCCCAAAGGTAGGACTTTTTATGTAGCATATTGTTTATAGTTTAGATGTACTAACAATGTTGCAAAGTATGAAGCCTTGATTCACGGACTCCTCTTCATGTTGGAGAAGATGTCAAAGCTCTTGTAGTTGAAGGAGACTCTCGATTAGTCATCAAAAAAGTGAAATCAATCTACTCATGCAATGATAGGAGACTACTTGTGTACCAAAAAAGAGTTTGGTACTTGTTGGAAGATTTTGAGGCCTTAAACATAAGGTCTATCCCAAGGAAAAAGAACATGGTATTCGATGCTCTTGACATTTTTGAATTATGTTGCAACAAATTAAAAGGACAAAGCTAAATATATTTTTAGTTGAATTGGTTGTTGCCCCATCTATCCCAGATAATATCAGGAACTTCCAAGTTTTCCAAGATGACTAGCATATTCTTGATTTTATCATGTGCAATGACCTCTTCAAGGGACAAGATATTGATTATACTCCTAACAACAAACCTAAAGAATATGAGCTAGAGGATGAAGATGGAATTATAAATTTGAAGACCAATACTATTCCCAAGGGAATGGTGGAGTTAGAATGCATCATTGATCGAGATGAATCAACATGTAGTAAAAGGAATGTTGAGGAAAAAGGGGTCGAAGAATGTGATTCATACAATTTAGGAACAGAAGAAGATCCAAAAGTGATCAAAATAAAAAATGCTTGTAATCCTCAAGAATGAGAAAGTATACTTCAATTTCTTATAGAGTATAAAGATGTCACATCATGGAGCTATGAAGAAATCAAGACCTATGATCCTAAGATCACCACTCGTGACATTCCATTGAAGCCAGATGCCAAACCGTTTCATTAAAGGCAAAGACCAATGAATCCCATAATTGAGCCTTTGAAAATGAAAGAAGTACAGAAGTTACTTGATGCTAAAATTATCTTCCCAATCTAACATTCTACATGGGTTTCTAACTTGGTTCTAGCAAGGAAAAATACTAGAGAAATTTGCCTTTGTGTGGATTTTCAAAATATGAACTTGGCTTCCTAGAAGGATAATTACCCATTTCCCCCGCTCAATGAAGTGTTGCAAATTATGAACAGGTCTAAAATGATGTATTTTCTAGATAGATATTCCAGATAAATTCAAGTGATCGTAGATGAAGAAGATAAGTTGAAGATGACATTTACAAAAAAATGGGGAACCTTCGCATATAGAAGGATGCCTTTCGAGATGATCAATGCAAGAGCCACCTTCCCAAGAGTGAGGAACAAAACATTCAAAAGGATAATAAAAAAGTGCATAGTCATCTACATGGATGACCTTACTATCTTTTCTAAAGAAAGGAGTACTAATATTGTAGACTTGAAGAAAGTGTTCAACCGATGTCAAAGGTATGGTATATCACTAGATCCCAAAAAGTGTTCATTTAGGGTCACCAAAGGAAAGCTTTTTGGTCATATTATTTTTGAAGTTGGGATATCTATTGATCCTAAAAGGATAGAGGCCATTCTTAATATGGCTCCTCCTCATAGTCATAAAGAGATAAAATATTTCTTTGGCAAAATCAATTTTGTATGTAAATTCATTAGTAGATTTGTTGAGATAGTACATCCTCTTAATGATCTGCTCAAGAAAGGAGCAAAGGTTGAATGGTTTCCTAAAATAAATAAATCTTTCGAAGACATCAAAATGGAAATCTCTATAGCCCGAGTTCTTGTAAGTCTTGATTATGATTTACCATTCAAAATCTACTCATGTGCTTCAAAACATCCATGTGTTGTGATTCTTACACAAAAGAAAGAAAAAGAAGATGAGAGACCTATGGTATTCATGAGTTTCCCACTCAAGAACATTGAGTTGAAATATTCTAATCTGGACAAACAGTCTTTCACATTGATAAAAGCAATTAAGAAGTTCTGCTATTATATACTCAAAAGTAAGATATATGCATTTGTGTCTGATCCTGTGGCCAAGACATTGCTGATGCATAATGAATTAGGTGAGAGATGAGGAAAATGAATGGCTATATTGTAAGAGTTTAATTTGGAGATCCAACCAATGAAATTGGTAAGAGGACAAGGATTGACTAAGATGATAGGTGATAATGAGATTGGCAATGATAACAAAATCAGATTTGATGATGAAATCAACAGTGATAATCAATGAAAGATCATAGTGTATCAAGTAGACATTGATCAAGGAATAATCACTAATGTTTGGTATCAAGATATTGTTTATTATCTTTAGCAAAACCAATACCCCAATGGAATGAATAGTTCCTAGTGCAGAGGACTCAAGATGAAATGTGAATCCTGCATGCTACAAGATAGAAAACTTTACAAAAGGAATTATGAGGGAATTTATTAGAAGTTCTTGGGACATGAACAAGTCAAAGAATTTTTGGAATAGTTTTATGATAGATATGGCATGGGACATGGATCAGTAGAAGCTATAGTGCATATGATTTTGAGATCAGGTTATTTTTGGCCCACCATTTTTAAGGATACATTTGAACATATATGTTCTTGCCATATCTATCAGAAAAGTGCAAATAGAGAGAAGCATCCATCTATGCCATTACAACCAGTGTTTGAGGTACGCCCTTTGCTAAGTGGGGGATAGATTTTATTGGTCTAATAAATTGACCATCATCTACAGGACATATGTTCATCCTCACAGCTCTAGACTATTGCATGCACTAGATAGAATCTAAAACTTTTCAAAATTGCATGGTAAAGGTGGATACAGATTTCTTGGAAGAACACATTGTCACAAGGTTTTGTATGTCATTCTTCCTAGTATGTGATAATGGATCATCATTTGCATCAATCTTCCTTACTCAATGGACACTAGACAATTAGGTCATAATCAAGTTCTCTTCAAATTACTATCCCCAAGCTAATGGTGTGTTTAAGTCCACCAATAAGAACTTGATCATAGTGATAAAGAAATTGCTATAGGAAAATTTGAAAAATTGGCACACTCAGCTAAAATATGCATTATGGATAGACAGAGCGAGGATAAAAAATGCTTTGGGGACATCCCATTATTTACTCATCTATGGACAAGAACCAGTGTTCCAACTTAATCTCAAAATTCTTGTATTGAAATTTATGAAGGGATATGCTGAGGACACGGATAGAGTTCAGATCAAAATAATGAATCTCTTGTAATTGGATGAGAAAAGAATGACAACTTTGGAGCATATGGCAAAACATCAGGATATCATCAAATAATGGTTCGACAAGTAGGCCATAATAAAATCTTTTAGAATATCTGACCTTATTCTTCTATGAGATAAGGTAAAAGAAAATTTGGGCAATCACACTAAGTATCAATGCTTGTGGATTGGGCCTTATCCGATTGTGAAGATTTTGGGAGAAAATACTCTTAGGTTGGGTTCCTTACAAGGGGAACTGGTCCCATTTCCTGGCAATGGTTAGTTTTTGAGGCCTAAAAGCATAAAATCACTAGTACAAAAACAACAATATGTGGCTAAAAAAACCACTAAAATTTGTATATATGTGACTAAACATAGTCACGTGACTATTAGTAGTTAATATCCAATCATTTATAACACTACTAAATTTACTACTAAAAATTTTTAGTCATGTATTTGATCAATGATTTTGATCATTGATTTAGTGGTATATTTAGTAGTATATTTAGTAATTGATTTAGTAGTATGTTTAATCATGTGGTTAGTCGCATAGTAGTATATTTAATCACATATTTGGTTGTATATTTGATAGTTGACTTAGTCACATATTTAGTAGTATATTTAATAGCATATTAGATTGTATATTTAGTCACATATTTACTATATTTAGTCACATGTTTAGGGGTATATTTAGTAGCATATCTAGTAGTATATCTAATCAAATATTTAGTCACATATTTAATAGTGTATTTGGTCATAATAGGGTACGATGGAATTGAACCACCATCCATCTACTTATAAAGCAGGTGCTCTTCCATTGAGCTAGCACCCTTTACAAAATAATCATACAATGTGTAATTTTTTGCATTGTCTTGGTTCTTATCTTTTGAGTTCATCCCAATCATTTCTTTAATGATTTATACCTAGTTTATATATATATATATATATATATATATATATATATATATATATATATATATATATATATATATAATTAGTTTAAGCTACTATAAAAAATCAAAGAACTCAAAAAATAGACATATGTCTTCTCACTATTCTTGCATCAATAATCTTAAAAATCACAAAGAGTTGGAAGATTTTGTATGACCCATCACAGGTAATAGTAATAGTCCTCTCCATCTATTTGGAACAGCAACAACTGACATCATTCCTAGAATTAGAAGTGGGAAGGGAACAACTTAGGAAGTATCTGTTGAGACTAGAGTAGAGAAAGAAAACCCAATATTTACTACTGATGCTCCTTTAGTCTAGTATAAAAATAGGGGATGGGAGGAATAAATCAATGAAGCATCCAGTTACTCCCTTGTTGTCATGGTATGTTGAATAAAGTATTTTGGGATTCTTCCACATATCTAACCAACATAGAAACCTTTACTGTTAGAAATTGGGTGAACCCACAATACTGGGTACCACTTTTGGGGGACGAAGGAAATTGTGAAATGATGAAAAATTCACATATTGAATTTTACGTATGTTCGCGGGAACGCGCTAACTATGTTCGCACAAACATAAAACAATTATATATTCACGCGAACATGTTGAGTTTAAATAAGGTATGTTCGCATGAACATACTTTATTAATATGTTCCCACGAACATATTTTTAACGGCAATTTCGCAATTAAAATTCCATTTTTCTATTTGAGATCTTGATAAATTTGGTTTTTTTTGTATGTTTGTGCGAACACAAATTATTTTAAATGTTCACATGAACATGTTAACTTAAATTTTTGGCCGTTGGATTATTTTTCTCATACATTCATGCAAACATGTCTAATATGTTCGCGTGAACATAATGTTCAAGCGAACATGTCAAATTACAAATTTTTGGTGTTGTTTTCTAGAAAAAATATGAAATTGGCTCTTTTGACCCCTAAAATTGAGATTGAATGATCTCCTACTGTAAAATAAGAAATGTCAATTTGTGTTGCTCAGAGCAAGTTTTCCAATGACTATAATTATAATACATATTATATTCATTAAAACTTTCAAATATGAGTTTAACTCATTATAATATCATTACCGATTGAACATCAACTGACTTCAACACTTCAGGAAAATTAGTAAATTAGGTCCAAAAAAATTTAAAAATATCTAGGAAATAGGTTATTGAGATAGCTTTCTATTTTTTTAAAAAAAATAGATTTATGATAAATTGATTTCAAGTTATTTGTGTCATGAAAATGAACGTATGTCTAAATTAAAATTGGTGTCACTTCATAAACTATACAATATTCAACCAAATTGAGTCAAACCAAATGCATCCTCTAGATATTTATGTTACAAATCCAACGGCAAAAGAATTACCTCATTATCTTTTCTAGAGAAAAAAATTGTGTCAAACGGACTGTCACTCTTTAAAAATATTGAATTTTAACATGTACCACTTTTCAGAGAAGAAGAAAAAATTGACATAAATATTTATTTATCTTTTAATTAAAAATTATGGTTACAAAGTAAGAACAGAGTACTACAAATCACTAGTTTATTTCATCTTAAAATTATTCATAGTTTTAAAGATATAATCACTCGAATGTGAGGTTTGCTTCAAAAATATTGATTTCAGTGTCAAAATTGGTCAAAAAGTGGAACCCATTATTGTGGGATCACCCAATTATTTCTTCTATAAGTAGAAACTCTCATTTTGATAAGGGAAAAAAGAAGGGGATTTAGAGAATGGAAAAGCTATCATGGTACTCATACCATGAGATTAAATAATTAGGATGTATACCAAAGACATGGGGATGGATGACTGTGATGAAGATCACATGCCACTCTTAATAACCATAGTAAGAGAAACAAGAATTCAGCCAAACAAACTGAAGAGACATTATAAGAAATTACCACTTAATGATTCATATAGTAATAGTGCAGAACCAAGAATGACTATCAAAACTAAAGAACAAGCAATGAAAGGAATGTTAACTAACAAAATGTTCATACGTTGCTAATATGGGTATGTTGCAGAATCTAGAAATTTGATAATAGAAAACCTTAGTAATGTTCACTATATCTCTGTTGCTACTTTTTTGAATCAAGAAACAAAAATGATGCTAAATTTCTACCAAAATGCACAATTAGAAATCATCTTCAGATTCATATAGGTAAAATGCTAAAACCAATTAATATGGTATCATTAATGTCTTACCCACAGTGACGAGTAGTTGGCAAGTGAATCCCACATCTTTGGAAATTTCCTTTAGAAAATGCACATCATCTTCCTTTGTCAAATTTCCAACAATGTTTCCAAGCCATACAAGGCAATGGTTTTGTTCGAGATAACATCTTTTCATCTATAAACCCTTGATAAAATATGCATGTACATATTCTAGAGCATTAGTTTTCATTCCTTCCACAAGCTCTACCAAGCTTCTTCTAGCCTCATCCAACAAACTTTCCAAAACATTGATTCCAACATACATGCATTTGAATTGACCACAAGACCAAAAAAATCAAACCCCAAAACATTGATTCCAACATACATGCATTTGAATTGACCACAAGACAAAAAAAATCAAACCCCAAAACATTGGGTACAATATGCCACATTCACTTGGATTCAAATTTGTGCTTCCTCTATGAATTACAGAGTGCTTCACTATTAGCAAAGAAAACATGCATACGCATGTACCCATCTAAATGCTCATTTCTAAGGCCAAGCTATTCCCATGGAGGTCCAAAATGGTACTAGTTCCTTGCTCCTATCATTGCAACAAGTTTCACCAAGTCTATGATGTTGGAAAGGGGAAGTCATGGTGTTGTAGCAGCAGACAATGTGTGCACAAGACTACTATTACTACTCTAATATCTTGGTAGCTAGCAACATTTAAAGATCAATGTTATATATATATATATATATATATATATATATATATGAAACATACAAACCTCTTTAACTTACATACACATATAAACTTGTTTACAATTATTTTTAATGGAGTAGTTATAACAGACAATAAGAACACATTAACAATAGAACATATTTGAAAATATTATATTCCTACCCTCACGAACCTTCATTTCAGCATATTGAAGTAGTGTGATCAAGCTGATGAGGCCAATTATTGCCTCTATTTTATGTTAATTTTAATACATTTGTGAACTTATAACTATCTGAACTTATGATAAAGTCCAGACAAAACCGTTAACCCATGGGTAGATAGTTGTCATATTTTGCTAATGTTATACATATAATGTAGTATGTCATATAACCATTGAAATGTGTGTTCTAATATTTGGATTTAATTTGATTATGCTTGTTTGCATAAATATTTTTGCATCACAACTAACTTGTTAGGAAAGGGAGAAGCTGGAGAATGGTCGACAACATTCAAGAAGGAGCGTCAAGGCCCAACTATGGTGGAAGAATCATAATGGCACTAGGAGACGCAGCTGCTACAAAGGAGGAGCTATTATTCCAAGAATGTAGGGATGAAGTGTTGCTATATTCCCTCTATGTTTACTATTGTGTTGAATTGGTCACCGAAACTTTATTTCTTATATCGTGAGTTATTATATTTCCTTCTTCTTCTCTTGCAGATTTTTAGTCAGTTTGTTTTCTTTCTTGTTTTAGAATAAGTGTTGATCCTCTGTTTAGGGATTGGATCGATAGTTTTAGAGGTTGAGAAAAGTTTATGGAAAAATATTGTTGACTCTTGTAGTGAGTTGTTTTGCAATTTTATGTATTGTTCTTATGTAAGGAGTTTTGAAATATAATGAAGTAATTATTGGTTTACATTCTATGTTAGTAGATTAGAAAAAGCCAACAAAAGGGGCCCACTTGGGAGGTGGATTAAATTAGAGCAATGTAGATTTACTTCTAGCATTTCCAGTATTTTAGGTAGAAGTTATAAATTTCTTCCTATAGCATCATACTTTGTGAATGTTCCTACAACATTTGCAAGAGCAGTTATAGTAGATGGTCTGAGTTGAAATATAGGTTAGCATAGAGTTGTATTTTCACCATTCATTTCAGTAAAGAAATAAGTGTGTTACTTTCCTGTAGCATAAGCATAATGACTCCTTAAGAAACCCAGTGCACATACCATGCCGGCCATTTCAAGTATATGTCCCTGGGTTGACAAATTAAATGCACCTCATGGTGGGAGAAGTAATCCTTAGATTGAATATACTATTCCTAAGTAAGGCCTTGGGCATGATTATCGCATACCTATTGTGAGGCGGACCACAAGCTATTGAAGTTATGTGGGTGCTCTTAACATCAACATGTTACACAACAATAGAATTCTATGAGTAAATTGATTGAGTTACTTTGCATTGGAGGTTGGTGATTAAATTATAACTAGGAGGATGATATTTAGTTATACAGCAACAAATTCAATACTAAAAAATACCCCACATGCAACAAAGGTGTATGGCTTGCAACTAGGGTGAATTCCTTTATAAAATTCATATCTTTGTCAAACTTAGAAAATGAAGTATCAAAATGATTTTCCTAGCTATGGAAGATAGAAATAATATCCAAAAGCATACAAACAATGCAAATAGAGATATGAATCAAAGTGATTGCTTCAATGTAACTAGAAATCTATGGATACACTAAAAATTCTCACCAAAACACTCATAATTATTACAAAACTCCAAAAACCATCAAAATACATTAAAACCTCTAAAGGATTCAAAGTACCCAAAACTGTATTGTTATTAAAGAACATGTACTTAATTAGGAGTTCTCAAGGTTCAAAGACAAGCATCGTGTTAGGCAGCCCTTTAAGAGGATGTGTCTACATTAAATTAAGCATGTTCAAATGTGATTGACATTAAATTCGCTAATGAATTTGACTTTATAATCAGTTACTCCATAGTAAGGTGTTGATTGTTCCTTTTTTTCCCTAGAATTAGACTGCAACATTGGCATTATTTTTGCTATGATTCTTTTGGGCACTCTATCAAAATCTTCAAGTATGCTTCCACATCTTGGATACATGTCTACTAGATATCTAATGAATTTCCATATCTTTTTCTAAAGCTCCCATTTTAGCACAGGGAGGGAGGATGCTGGTAGAAGTTAAGGAATTCAGGTTTAGACCTTTCAAGTGCATTTGCTTGAAAGTTTCTAAAGCTTTTTCCAAAAGACCTATTTTGTGCGTACCCTATAATTATTGTATTGCATAAATTATCATCTCTTTGAGGCATTATTTATAATTGTGTGTCCCTTGTCTATGCTTCACATTTTTTATATGTGTCTATGAGATAATTTCCCACTATACTATTTGACAAATATACCCCTTGTCTTATGATTTTGTTGATGTCCATACCCTGTAACAAAGATCCCACTTTTGTTGATGTCCATAACCTATAACAAAGATCCCACTTTTTGTGTATATCTTACAAAACTACAGTCTAAGAGACTATATTTATTTGACAAACATTTTCAAATAATTCACAAGGCTTATCCATGCGCACATATCCACCAGGGAAGCTACAACTACCGAATTTGATTATCTTCATTCTTCACAACTCCAAGGTAGTCTTCAAATGCACAAACTTTACTTTGGTATAAGACTTAGTTACAATATCAGTCGTCCATTCCATGTCTAGAAACCATCTCCATGGTCTACTCCCTGTGAATTACTATGATCAAAGATACATTGGTAGAGTTTCTAGCACATGTCTCTATTTTGATCTTGACATTATTTGTAGGAGTAGTCTCCTGTACACAAATGTACATCTCTGATTTCATAACATGAGTGGATGTTATAAACTATGTATTTATCCCTAGGCTTGGTAACACCAATATTTACGATAATGTGGCTTCTGTGTGAAGCTTCAAAAACACACATCGGCCTTTTAATCTTCTCATACAAGGTTTCCTTAGACCTTTTCTAAATGTGATATCAACCTTATGACGTAGCTTTCCAAGGTAGATTGTCAGACTCTTTATGAATCTAATGTCCATTTTCAATTCAATTTCATAACTTAAAGCATCAAGTTTTATTTTCCTTGAGAGCAATTTCTTGTGCTTCTTGATCCATCCAAAGACATTCCAAGTAATCTATAAAACTAAACTATCTCAAAGGGAAACATTAATCATTCAAGCATACAAGATTTCTCAACCCAATTTTATAGCATGAGCTAATGAGCATTATTCAAGGGTATGAAATGCTTATCTCTTATATTGATACAATCGGGTCACAAGACTACAATAAGGTTCTTTTCTTTTCTACCTTCCTATTTCAAGGTGCCAAGAATGACACAACCATGTATTGTGTATCTATTATCTACTCCACCTTTATTGCTACATTTTCCTCGTCAGTTAGAGAAGTCATCTCTACATGATCTTTGTCCTCTGAAGCTCAACTTTTGGCATCAATATTATCCTTATCACTAGCCACAAAGTTTTAGTGTGATAACCTATATAATTTGATCATGATCTTGTTCCTATCTCCTTATTAGTTGAGACTAGCTTGAGCATAGGGGCAATGTTCCATCTAAGCATGAATCAAGATATCCACCAGTAACACTCACTTTAAGATCCTTTATTTATGATATAGGCTAGCAAGGAAGATCATGTTGTGCTCTAAAGGAGAAGAATATTCAAATAAGGTTCCAATAACTCTAGAGAAGTATCTATATTCTGTGAATACTAAACACATCCAACAATAATTGAGTTCCCTGAAGCCTATTAATATATGCTCCAGTGTTGCACAAAAATATATTGCTCAGCAACATGTTGCTATGATTGGGGTTAAAAAGGAAGGCTTGACACCCACATATGTAATGGAAGCCACATAGACAAGATGAGAACTTTGTATATACAAACTACATAAAGGATGTATAAATGTAAATAATAGATTGGTTTCTACATGGCAATCAATGATAGATATTGTAAAGTTGGGAGAGTGTTGTAAGAGCATTAGTATTTGAATTGTATTGGGCTATAATTTTGTGTGCTTGCATAGATAAAGATGAAGAAAATGGTATTTGAGGTGACAACATGGATATAGATGATGAAAAGGTGTTTATGGGTGCTGGAAGGAAGGGCTTTAACTTCAACTTTATTCGGAATAAAACTGTATGGTATAAATCAGGATAGAATTGCAAATATTCATTGAATGAGTCATAATAATTCTTGCATTATAGCTACAAGTTTATAGAATAGTTATTAACATTGAATATATGAGAAAACCATGTACATGGGATTACCTTGCTTGCACTATTACATTGACTGTATTATGTTCTTGTGGGCTTAGGTTACTATTTTCAGTGTCAACACTTCTTGTTACCTATAAATATTTAACTTGCATTAGATCGGTTGATAAGAAAAATGCATACAAGCAAAAGATGAGCAAAACATCATCAGTATGCCCACACAAAAACAAGGAAGACTTATAGAAAGATAAAAATTCAGGAAATCAATGATCAATATAGAGAGAGTCCAAGGATGGGTACAAGCATTAACAATAAGGACAATGTGTGCAGTGTAAGTGTATGTTACATATAATTCAAGAAATCTAGTAAGTAAATGCTTTTTATCCAACAAGATGAAAGAAGTTTCAATTTGTTAAATTAACAGTAAATTTGAGAAGAAGCATAAATAAATGATATACAACTTGTCCATCTGCAATCATCAAAAGAACATGGTATTGCCCCCTAAAATTTGCTCCACAATATGAATTGCTGCTTCAATGATTAATGCAAAAGATGTTGGCCCTAATAGAAAAAGAAAAATATGAAATACATTAGTAAATGGCATAACTATAATACCTACTACATATATGAACTATATAAATATGAACCCAATCAATCATTCTAGAAAGGACATACTTTCTGAGCCCAAGACTTCAATACACAATCCATTTTGAGGAGCATTTTAATTCTTAGAATATCAAGTGGTATCTTGATTACTCCCCTTTGAATAGCGGTGGCAAGGTAGATTGTACTTTATTTGGTCCTCTTGTTAGAAAAATGCTCTGCTTTGGATGATTCCTACAACATTAGAAGCATTTTGTGGATACCACACTATATTCTTTTAGGTTTAGGGTGGAACCCTATTATCTATGCAATATGACGAGAGCCTTTCACATTTTCTCTGGCTGTTGGCTTACTAAAGCTGTTGGTAGTAGTTTTCTTCGATGGGTGGGCTTTTTGTGGGGCTGGGATCATATTTCTTGGTTTGACATTCAGTTTGGTTTTAACTGTTTTACTACTTTTGTTAAAGATGTTCCATAGATTTTATATGGAATTGTGGCATGTTGTGTCCACTAAGGTGTTGTGGTTTTTATTTAAGCAAGAAAAGACGACAGTTATAAGGATTTGTCATTTTTCTTTAGTTACTTTGCAATTCACTTTGATGCTGAAATTGCCCAAAGAAGAGTTCCAGAAATTTATTGATTAGGGCTTCATTATCTTCATAAAGAATATGTGGTACACCCCAGTGATCTCCCCAAGACTGCTCCTGCTGTAGCTTGACCAGAAAATGAAGATATTCAACCTGCTTTAGGGAAATTGAGTTGGAGATCAAACTTCCTCATGCTTTTGCATTGGTTTTGCCTTAGATGTTACCATAGATCAATTTTCAGATGTTGAGGCAGCTGCAAAAGCAGAACAGATTAATTATGTGTTTGTGGGTCATGAGGATGAGACTACTCTAGAGAGAAAGATCTTGGCTAACTATTCCTACTTGGAAATCCTATTGGCCATTTTATTTATGCTAAAGATATTGTCAAGACATTAGAAAATCACTGTTAAAGAATAATCTCGCTTTTAGTTTCTCTTGGGGGTCAGTCAGTTGTATGTTGGTTCTGAACACTGACTGTCTACCAACTTGGAGTCTTGATCTTTTAGACTCGTTTCCAAGATGTTAAAGTTTAATCATCCATACATGGTACTGCCACCCTCATATTATGTAATTTTCGCTAGCTTTCAGAAATACTTGAATATTGAGAAGGATGGAACACTTAGATCATCCCAGCTATATTGGAGGAACCCATAAGAAAGTCTTAAAACAAGTCCAAAATGGTTGATGACATGGTACAATGCACTATTAACATAAGTACCTGTGCTAGTCAATACTAATGAGTTCCTTATCACTCACCAGAGATCCAAGCATGCATCATCTTTCATATTCACAAATGCAATTGAATGCCCATGCCTCTCTTGTTTTCTTTTTTACTAAATTTAAAACAATATTTATTCACAAAAAATTTAAAAACCCATTTGATATCAAAACTCCGAATTAGTTCAATGACTAAAAGAGCTACAATCCTTCTGAGTGCACTGCATTATTATATATTTAGAATACACAACACCTGTTTAGAATAAAAATTACATTCTCTGGTGAGAGATATTTACTTCTTGACTTCATTGTCAATCCCTAAGCCCATCCAAATATGAAACAACATTCCAAGAGCCCTCTAAGGAATATGATACAATCATTATATATTTGTGACTGTCCCAAACTATCATTTACCATACAATGAACATGCCCCTTTGTGTGTTTGAAACTTAATCAGTCACTACCCAATGAATTCAACAGGTCTTCAACACTCTAGACACCTTCATTATATTTCATGCCAACCCTCGGGCACCTAACAACCCAATTCATGACCCATATACATGCTTAGTCTCTGTTTACTGTGATATTTTTCACTCCCACTGGGATAGTCACCCAAAATGTGCATTGAACCAAATACTCTGCCTCCCAGTCAATTGAAAGTGTTAGAGATCTTCCAACCACGTGCAGACATTTGGCACCTTCCCTCATGTCCTTGCACAGATAGTTCCTCATTTCTTCCAGTTTACTATCACAAATTCAATCTAAGATAGTGTAAACAACCTTCCAATCATTAGATCCACATGGGAAAATGTGCATGAGTTCCTGTGAATTACTTGGGCATCAAAAACTTGCCAACGAAAAACATTTCCCTCACTTAGAGAGTTTATTGGTCCAGTAACATGAAGATTTTAAAATATTTATTCATCACAGATACCTTAGATAGGTTTCATGTCAATTTTACAAAAAATTGATATTTTTTCAAATCAAAGTAAAATGAATGATATTAATGCCAAAATGGAGCCATACTGATGATTTATCAATTCAAATTAAAACCCTGATCCATGTCTAGTAATGAGCCATGTTAAGTGCTCATTAGAAATAACATTATAAGATCTTCTATAAAAAAGGGTAAGTACTGGAGGTCTTTCATTTTGTGGCATGATTATTGGAAAATTTGAAATTAAAGTCTTTGGCGCAAGTGTTTTTGCCTCCCTGTGGAAAGCGTAGGCACAGTTAAGGAGATTTTTAGGTTCCAAAGATGTTGTTGATGGCCTCCTGTGCTTCTCTGTTATTGACAGATTTCTTTGGTGGGGGTAAAACTAAATGGTAAACCCCTTGCTCTGACTCAAAGCTATTTAGATAAGCAGTGGAATACAAAGGGAATCATTGTTATTAGCAACATATTGATTAATAACAGACTAGGGATATGGGTTGAGATTAAAGACAAATTTAGCATTCCTAATACTCAAGAGAAAACATGCATATTGATTGCCGAAGTTGTTGGTACTTTTTTCCAAGCAAATTGGCCTTTAGTAGATATTACTAAGATTATTAATGGCAGGATTGAAAGCCCTTAATGGAAGTTTCTACAAATCAAATATGTAATATGATTAAGGAAGATTCTTGTATTCTTAAGTGTTTGAACCAGAGATGAGGCCTTGAGTGGCCGGACTCCAAATGGCACCTTGTTCTTGACTCGTTAATGTCGTCACACCAATGAACCTAAAAACTTATATTTTAGATGGACCCTTTTGCTGAAGAAACCTTAGCATTTCACCTCCGTGGTGCTCACTCTGTCTTGTTCCTAAAACAATTGAACACATTTTCTTTGAATGTAAATTTTTTGTTTTGATCTGGTCTTTATTTTTGGGCAGACCTGTTCGTTGGAACTTTAAACCTAGTTTTTCATGGATTGAAATGCTTGCTGGTTATGTGGATGCTTTTGATGCCAACCTTAATAAATTCTGGTCTTATTTTACAGCTGAAGTTTTATGGCTCATTTGGAAAAAGAGGAACGAGGAAGTATTCCAAGGTAATAGAAGGGAGCTTAGTGGGTTTTATAAAAAAATCACATATTATCTTATCATGTCACATGTTTCAGCTGTCCTTGAGATTTGAAAAAGCTGATACATGATACTGCTGCAAGTAGGACTCCTTATTTACAAAGCAGATGTGCAATAAGCACACTACTTCCACACATACATTGAAGTCATAGATGAGAAGGAAAGAGAAGTCCTTAAGCGGTACGCGCAGGAGAATGAAATGAATATTGAGGAATAAAATAAACAAATCATGAAGACACATGAACCAGATGCACCTAATTGGGAGATTGTTGTGAATATACCTCCAGATGTTAATTCTCCTTTGGAATCCTTTGCGACAGATGCTGCCGAATGCAGCAACAACATAATTAAGTCCATGGGACTAATGCTTGAATCTATGCTTTGTATATGTAGCTCTATAAGTTATTCAGCTAGTTTCTTTTTTATCTTGTATAATGTTAATATGATAAACTCATCGTAGCTTTTGATATTACTCTAGTGGTGACAGTTTTACACTGAACATAACTTTTTTCTGTAGTTTTTTGGATTATATCAGTTTCCTAAACAATCTCTAATATAAAAAAACATCAAAATATATTGATGCTTGAAAGTGTTTCCATAAGGAGTTGATCCATATGCAATTTTGTTATGTTTCAAAGTATATATATATATTGGGTGGATGTCAATTGCAAAGAAAGTGGCTGTAGCATAGACTTCACTCTCTTGTAAGGATAAAGACTGTTTCTCCTTTCCTAGCTTTCTTACATATTCTATTGAGATATGGATGTGATCAATAATCCAATAAATGAATGATCTAGAATTTAATAGATGCAGAATCATTTGATACATCGAGAGTTGTAGAACAAACTAAATGCTTCATATCCAAGAGTCCAGTGGAACCCAACAACTACATCTTATCAATCTACAATCCAGATAAAGCATTAAACACTAACCAAAATCTACAATAACTATATCGGATTTACCTACATATGAGCCATATCAGTTGCTTTCATTGTCCCAAAGATGAAACCAGTAAGACCATACATTGCTCCTGGTCAAGAAAAGCAGTAACAGAGTCATATTAGTCCAATATCCAATGGAAGTTACGAATGAGTTTGGTAAAATAGGTAGATAGTTTAAAAGGATTTAGGAAAATCTAATTAGGATAGAAACCAATCTTCTTGAGCCTTGTTTCACATCTCCCTGAGACACAGAACTTCTAGTCCACTGTTGAATGAAGTGCAACCTCTAATCTGAAGCAAAAATAGGATAGTTTCAACTCCTATTTTTGGAGGTTGTCAACTCCTACCAATTCCAACAATGTTATTCCTTGATAGGTTTTTATGCTTATTATTTGAATAACATGGACTTTCAATATAACTAATCCTATCTATCAAATAAATTCTTGCATAGCTTGAATCAGTCACTGTTCCTAAGATATACTCCATTTTTCCTTTCTAATAGTTAACCCTACATATGTGGTACATCTCATGAATAGAGTTATAGATGGTAAGTTTGAACATGGTTATCTTATTACTATAGAGAAATTAAGTGGTGCATTATATTAGGTGCCAAAAGGATTTTTCAGAGAATAGTTTGTTGAAGTACCTAATTACATGAATAATCATAATAATAAGGATGTTGCTACATTGGTTCACCTTTTCGCTCTCGTAGGAGAGAAAATGAAACTAAGGGAAGGGATCTTGATCACCCTAAGCCAAATAGGTGTGGCTATAACTTTTTCTTTGCTGAGCAGCATACAAATTGAAAGTACTGCATCTTGGCAAGGATAGGGAAATCGATAAAATGATTGGTGATTCGTTACTATTGCACGTAGTCAAGGACTAGGACTAATATTAAGAACTGAATGCTTAGTTGAAATAAAATATAATTTTTGAGTCATAAATATTCCTTTTGGGGATTCCTAGTTGAAATTTTTTTCTCCATATTTTCAGAGAAAAGGAAGGTCTTAACATAGATATTTATTGAAATGAAAGTTCCCATGTGGTGCGTTGACTTATTTAAACATTTCTTGCAAGGGATATCAGAGATGCTACCACAGATTTGGAAGTATCAATTAATTCATACAATTTCCTGGGAATGGTGGGAACAAATAGCATACTTGTCAGGGATTTCCATGGCAAGTTTATGAGATAGACTTACTTTGTTTAATACCATTGTATTCATTAGGAAGTCTCAGTTTTCACTTACTTTCCATCCTTGAGAAGGGCTACACTACATGCTAGCTATGCATGTCATTCAATGTATATATGTAGGTTGCATTTAATCCATGGGATAATGGAAAAGATGGTTGACGATATCCCTCTTTGGATCGATGAGAAATAGAGGAGAAGTTTTGACAAAGTTTCAATAAAAAACATTACATTTTTATTGTTGTGTTCCTGTCATTTTTCATGACACTCACGTGCCACTTCATGTTGTTGATTTATTTTGATGTAAAACCAATTTGGGAGTGAATAATGAGGAGTTATCTTTCATTTTCATTAAGATCATCCATTCTTTGCAAAAGAACATCGACTCAATATTCTAAAAATAGTTAACAAAAGCCTCATCTTTAAGAGTTTCAATAAAATTTTGATGGTATCTGTATTTGATGGTTTTAACCATTCAAAAACACTAATATTTCCAATTCAGATGCTGCATTGAGGTACCTAAACATAAAGAATTGTTAGGGATCATTTCATTTTGTATCTAGAGAGGTACAAAGAGCCCTAGCATGGGAAATCATTAAAATTTAAAGATTGTGACTGAAATTGAATTGTTCTGATGATAAGTGATTAAGATAATGATTTAATTGTTGCATATGATCAAAATATGTTCATAGGGAACTAGTTAAATCCCTGCAGATTTTGGATAATTAGGACCGCGTTATTTTGATGTCAAATGTTCAAAACTACACTCATATTACTGAGGGACTTGGTCGACTTATCAAGTTTCATGTGTCCCAAAATTTGATTCAAGGATGGCAATGGAGAAATGGTTTGCCCACTCTTTCCCACCTCCAGTTTGTTGATGAGACGGCCCTTGCTAGGAGAGCTTGGATTCGGGAAGTTAAAGCCTTTCAGCTCACCTTGGATACTTATTTGGCTGTCTCTGGGCAGAAAATTAATGACCACAAGTCCTCTATTTTTTTCTTCAACACTCCTAAGCCGATCCAATGGAGGATTGCTAATATCCCGAGATTTCAGATTGCATATCTCCCTCTGACTTACTTGGGGTCCCTATTGTGGTGGGTAGACAGCCTAGGCTTTTCTGGCAAAGCTTGCTTGATAAACTTCGACAAAGAGTCAATCATTGGACTAATAGGTGGCTCTCTATTGCTGGCAGGGTGATGCTCCTTCAATCTGTGATTCAGGCCCTTCCCATTTACAGAAGTATGGTTTAGGCTACCCCCGTGTATTTTCTTAAGGAATGTGATGCCCCCTTTCTCGCCAATTTCTTTGGAGTGGCAATTTGCAAAAGACTAAATGGAGCTTCGTCAATTGGGATACTGTTTGCAGGCCAAAAAAGGAAGGAGACCTCGGCCTTCATTCTGCTATCTTGTGTAGTCAATCTCTTGCTGCCAAACTCTATTTGCGTTGGTGTACTAGTCAATCTCAGCTTTGGGCCCGTATCCTGTCACACAAGTATTCCCCTAGTGTTGATCCTTTAGATATTTCCAAGTTTTCTTTTGAGGGAAGAGGCTCTATGGTGTGGAATACCCTCAAGATTGGTGCTCACCTGGTGAAGAAAAGTTTATTTTGGATTTATAACAGAGGCACTAAGGCTCTATTTTGGAGTGATTCTTGGAATGGGCATCCTCCTCTCTTATCCTCTCATCCTCACTTGCAATCTCTTTGTGATGCTTTCCTTTCTGTTGGATGGAATAAGGTGGCTCATTATAAGAGGGCTTTTAACCTGGGCTTTATTGTGGGTTATAGATGGAAGAATTCTTCTGATTGGCCGCTGGGTGGCTCTCTGGGGGATCACTGGGAACTATCTCAAATATTGGCTTCTAGGGAGTGCAGCTCGCTGCAGGAACCTGATGTTTTGGCTTGGGGAGGTGCTTCTTCTAGAAAGTATTTTGTTTCTTTTGGGTACCTTGCGCTGACGAAGCAACTTTTTGGTGAGGTGGAGGTCTCTTGGTGGAAGAAAGTTTGGAATAGTTTTTCATGGCCTAAGTGTAACTTTTTCCTCTAGATTTTGGTTTACAATCGTTGTCTTACTTGGGATAATCTCTGCAAGCGAGGCTTCCAAGGGCCTTTCATCTGTGTTTTCTACCGCAATAATGAAGAGATTGTATCTCACCTTTTTTTCCAGTGCCCATTTGCCAAACAGATTTGGCACTTCTAGTGGAGTGTGTGGGGATGTACGTGTTGGCATGTTTCCTCTTTGTCTGAATTCTGGGACCATTTGGGCCATTCCCCTTCCAAGACTTCTTTTTTCAGGTTGCTTGGACTATCAGCCCTTCCCTTATTTTATGGCATGTTTGGCTTGAGAGAAATAGGAGGATCTTTCATGATTTGTAGTTTGAGATCAGGCACTTGCGGGGGAAAATTGTTAATTCTCTTCATGAAACACTCCTAGCTAAATGTGATATTGGTGGAGATTTGGATCCTAGAGATGTTGGTATTTACTCTCGCCTCTCTTTTCCTCTTCAGGGGTGCACTCCCTCGGTCCCCCACACCCGCTTTGGGAATAGAGCCAAGAAACACTCTCAACGTGTTAATCGTGAGGGACATTGGTCTCCTCCTGAGGTGGGCATTCTTAAAATCAACACTGATGGTTCTTCTCGAGGAAATCCTGGTCTGGCTGGTATTGGGGGAGTTGGACGTGATAGTTCTGGTGATATTCAGTTTCTGTTTTCTATATACAAGGGTTACCATACTAATAACCTCACAAAAGCCCTAGCTATCTTGGTTACAATGGAACAATGTTGTCAACATGGCTGAAAAAGAATTATCTGTGAGACTGACTCACAGGTGGTTGTGAATTTATTGAATAGAAGGAACCTTGTGCATGTGGATTGGCATTTGGCTCTGGTTATTCAACAGATCATTCAGTTATGCAATTCTCTAGATTTTGTGTCTTTTATGCATATCTCTCATGAGTGGAACAGTGTGACTAATTGTCTGACTAAATGGGCCTCTAAGCAAGGGCCGGCTTGGAATATTATTGATCATAGAATGCTTCCCCTTGATTTATCTTAGATGCCGGTTCAACTTGTGGACCAGCATAAAGCTCTATAGTTCCCTTTGTTTCTTGTGTTGTTCTGATCTCTTTGGTATTCAATAAAAATTTTACCCCTCTTTTAGTATTTTAAAAAAAAACAACAAAGTACTTTTTGGGGAAGAATTACATTTTGTGTATATTATCAAAGGGTAAAGGTGGTATATTTAAATTGGAAAGGATACAAATTACTTTTATTCTTGGGATTAATGTGCTAAATGGTTCTTGCTAAATTATATTGTTATCTATAGCTAAAGTATTAATTTTGGCAGCGGGAATATGAGTGGAATAGGCATCTGTAAATTCTTAAAATTTTGAATCCTTTGTTTGGGTGAACCAAATCAAAATTGTGAATAGGAATACGTATTTCAATTTTGGCCCAAAAATGAACATTTGCAATTCCACTTAAATAGGTAGAATTGGAATACATATTCCTATTCCAGGTTTATTTATTTTAGAAGACATATATTTTTGGGTCTGTGAATTCCCCATCAAATTCTAACTGAACCAAAAAAGAGTAGAAATACGCATTCTTATTTTTTATTCTATAATAAAAATTCCAGAATACATATTCCTATTCGCATATTCTTATTCCTGCAACCAAACAGACCCTAAACAATTTCTCGTTATTTTTTGAACACCGCCCTGTCATTCATATGCAGTTATTTATAAAATAAAAGCAATTCATTGTAATGTAGGGCTCAAGCTCATTTTTGTTGCTTGTCGCCTTACTTTCTTCCTCGTATCCACAAT
Organism: Cupressus sempervirens; assembly: GCA_028749045.1. Classification (NCBI taxonomy): domain Eukaryota; kingdom Viridiplantae; phylum Streptophyta; class Pinopsida; order Cupressales; family Cupressaceae; genus Cupressus; species Cupressus sempervirens. The sequence goes on along the minus strand of CM053791.1, from coordinate 492,044,119 downwards.
CCTAGTTCTTATCTTTTGATAGCATGTCTTGTTGTGCATGGATAATAAATGCCCATTTCATGCTTTTTCTGTATAAGATTTTCGTTAGCTTGGTTCTCAAGAGCATCATGTTTACTGCATAGCTGATTATGTTGGCATGGGATGGTTATGTTTCTTTTCTGAACATTGAAATCTTGAATAATTCATGTTCTTAGGATCTTGCTTATTTTAAAATTTCTGCATGTAATAATCTCATTCAGTTGGTTCAGAATTATTTGCCATGTCTTTTTCATGCTACTTATGTTGGTATGACTTGGTGATTATTTTTCTTCTTCTTGACAGTGATTCTAACCCATAATCAAATGAAGGCATAGGAAATTCTAATGAATCTTGTACATGTCTTATTCAATGATACAAATGAAATAGCTAAAAATGGAGTAGGATGGAATCAAAATTTTCAGAAGTTTTAAGAGATGATGTGTGATATTTTCTCTAATTTAATTCAACCCAACTAAGAGTAGGTAGGGTTTGACGAGTATAGAAACTTGCACAATTACTCTGAAAACCTTGATAGTTCTACCAATTAAACACAAAGCTGGGTAAAGGAATTATTCAGCATTGCGTTGGCGGAAAGTCAAATTCCATGCCCTTGGGAATCTAAACAAATCAACTCTTGTAAAGGTGTATGGGGTTGCATCAAACTAGCAATTTTTATCATTTTGTAGAATCCCATTTTCCATCTTTTATGCCATGTATTTCGTGTTAGTGTATTTGTAGGGAAGTAAAAGGGCTTCCAATGGGAAACCAAAACAAGTGAACCTAGCTCATTTTCTAGACTATTGGTTTGATCTTTAGATTTTTGTGGGGGTTCTACTACAATTAGTTGAGACTCTTCAATTGCAGACAGAACTGGTGGATCTTACTGCAAATGGTTATACAGAAATCTTATAAATGGGTTTCAGATATTTGCAGTTTGATGAATTGCTTTTCAGAGAGTTATGAAGTGTTTTCTATGAGATTCTATCCATTTGTTTGTAGTCAATCAGAATGTCAAAATGAGTAACTGATAGAACTAAAGTTTGTTGTACTTTTACTGTAAGATCTGAATTCAAATGACTCGAAGATATCTAGGGACATCACTTTATTCTTTGAACTTATTGAGAAATCATCAATTGTTGGGTATTATTACTTCCATTTCAAGTGTGTATAAATGAAACACTTACATCGTTCCTTGGCTGGAAAGTTTACTTTTTGAAGACATGAAAGTTGGATTCTTATGCTTTCTTTAAATGGATTTGGGTTCCTACTTAATACCATTAACTACATCCTAAAGCAGAATGCATCAATTGGAACTTTAAAACTGGATATATTCTGTAGTGTCTGTTTTATAGACATGAATGTGATACACACCTCTGAATTGTGGAAAGACTTATCACCAAAATTACTTGTAACATGGAATAGTGCTTTTATTGGCTTCTTTTGACTGGGTAAATTTCACAGATTGAGAATTGATATATCATTTTTTCATTGCAATATCAGTGCAATTGTACACATTATATTATCTTACTAAATTAACAACACAGGTCATAATAAGTTCGTCCTATTAGATTTTACTATTGCCTACATCATCATTGGATTTTAGCTTCTAGTGTCCATTGTTTTCCTTCTTTTACATTATAATATAATGAAAAATGTTGATTGTTAGTCATTTGTGAGTACCTCTAAAATTTATTAACCTACCAGAACTCAAACATACTTTCCTAATGGGGATTTTTTAATATATCAGAAAGAAAGCAAACTCAATATTGAGATTTTTTGTTACATTGTCTCAAGGACAAGTAGGTGGAAAAGTAAACATAAGGATTGTAACACTCATATATTTATATCTAAGAATTGGACTATGAATCAATATTGTTCATAATATAAAAGTTCTGCCCACATTACTCGAGTAGATATCCAATCCTGAGGTAGACAACTATTTTAACTTCTTAGCTAATAGTGAAGAATCTGTTTTGCATTAGAAGACATTCATTTGTATATATTTGTGCCCACAACCCATATACTTCATCAATGGTACTTTATCAATTTTCTCATGAAATGTTGCAGGAAAGTTGAATTCTTTATTACCATTACAAGAAAATGTGACGCCTTTGTTCCATCTTACTTACCAAGTCCCACTTGGTATCCTCTAGATATCTCTATTTGCATTTACTCCTAGGTAATGGGATCGTTGATGATTTTCGTCATCCTTCATTATATAGCTACAAACTTTTGTATAATCTGACATGTGGGGCACTATATTGATTTGTATCTGGTGGAATGTAAGTCCTTTATCAAAGCTCGAGAAAAATTCTTCATTCAATAGGATTTATTGTCTTATGCTTCCAAATACAAAAACTGTTGGTTGCTAACACAACTCAATAATGGGTATCCTATGCTCATTGCATCCCATCAAAGAAGAAGTACAAGTTTTAACGTCCCTATGGCTAGACATGATAGAAGGGTGTATGCGGTCATAGGGTTTTAGGAGAAGGTCAGCAAGCAGTCAGTAAAAAATGATTTGCTCTCTATTTATATGTTTAATTCTTGATCTATTCCTTATCATTATGGTAAATGGTCAGGTGCTAATAGAGTCTTTGAAATGGTTACTCTTGATTGTTGGGAGGCACTATAACCGTTAACTTTCAAAGAAGACAATAAATTGATATTGAATGATAATCAGTAGACAAAGTAAGTTCTTTATTTGTAATATTGATCTTTGAAAAAACTCTTATCAATATGGTGATATGTCGTCAATAGAAAGAAGAGTGGTCTTAATAAAAGTTGACTGACATAAGGGATGTTTGGGTATGATTAGTCAATTGCTTAGTCTTATAGGCAATAATGAGATTAGGCTAGTTTAGTTTTTTTGATCTAAGGGAAGAAGAGACCAATAATAAAGTGTACTTGATTCCTAAAGGAACAAAATTGAATGGTAAATGCTATTATTCTTAGAGACCATATAGAAAGTATGGGGGGTGAGTGTTGTTACAAAAAAAGGCCATAGTACCCTTGGATAAAGATTGTGAAGATTATGTCTTTGAACAAAAAGAAATGATTGAATTCAATATACTATCAATGTATTTTATAAAGATGATACCATTTAACCTTTATGACATCTTATTACTTCATTGATTATTGAGATGGATAACATCTATTTGTTGGGAATCTGATTGAAAAGATCATTGTTCAAGGAGACTGTTGCAAAGAAGGAAGATTGTTGATAAAGAATGTTTTCAATCATTGTTTTGCCATTGATGTCAAACTTGCTATTTGCTAGAATGACAATTGCTTATAAGATCTAAGTACTATCACTTAGTTGATTGATGAAGAGGATTTAATCAACAAGATGTAACAAAAGAACCTAAGGGAAAGGTTGAGTTATGGTTTTGTAATGAAGTGCAAGGATCAATTAAGACAATGGTAAAATGATGTATTGACAATATACTTGAGGATACAAACTTAGAAACACTAGAAGAATAAGTTATAACAAGGTTGTCTACAAAGCTTAACTAAGTTCATTAGTGAGTGCCGAGCAAGCTAGTTCATACAGAGCAGATTTTCAGTTAGTGCCGAATAAATGCAAAATCTAGTGTGTGCCGAGTGATAAAGAAGGAGCCGAGTGTGTTCAGGTGCCAAGAAAACTTCAAGTGTCGAGTAAATGGAAAACTTAGTGGATGTCGAGTGAATCCACAATAGGTGTCGAGCATCAATAAAATGTAGTTGGTGCCGAGTAACATAGTATGTGTCGAACACCAAGATTTCAATAGTGTCGAGTTGCTACATTATTTGAAAAGTCAAAGATTCGCCAAATTTGAGCCGACAAGGTTGTTACCTTGAATTTTGTGAACCAGATGGAGGATAAGGATGATGAGCTGGAGGCACAAAATTTTAGATAAACCATTTTATTCAGGAGGATTCTTCATAATGTTTCTAGAATGAATAAGATATAGGTTAGATTCAATGAATCCTACCTAATCCATTCGAACTAAAATTAAAGGTGGAAAGAATCGAGTGAGAAAAGCAATTCTAGACTTCTATTTAAGGAGTCGCAAGTCAAGAAGCAAGAGTTGCTGGTGTGCCAAATTGCGAAGTGGTTGAACAGTGTCAAGGAGAAGGCATCAAGGTGAAGAAAGAGCAGAGCACAGAGACTCTACTTCGATAAATGGTCAAAGAGAGAGGAGATTGCACTGGTATATCGAGCATGGAGACTCAAGGAGACAAAGCTTGAAAGGAGGACAAGTTGTCAAAGCTGCAAAGACTGAAAGCCAGGGAATGTTATGAGCTGAACAGAGATCTAAAATCTACAAGTTAAGTTACAAGTTGTATCAGGTCAAAAGCCCTTGTTGTTAGTCTCTAACATTTGTGTCAACTAAGGTAAAATCCTATGGACTTAGGCTAGTTTAACAGCCATTTGTAAATCATTTAACAAGGTGGCATTCCAAGTGAATGTTCTAAAGTCTTCTAACCAGGCCCATTTCTAACAGGGTGGTTAAATCCTTTAACGAAGTCACATTTAATAGTGTGTTGTAGCCTTTAACAGGGCAGGCCTTTCACAGGGCATCACTTCAAAGGAGTGAGAATTGAGTAGCATTTTACTAGTGGTTTTTCCCAAATTGAGTTTCCACGTAAATCACTATGTTATGTGTTGATTCTTCATGTGTTATGCTTGCATGTTGATTTACAGTAACTTGCTAAGTAGGAAAAGTTTAAGCTTAGATGAATGAACAGTTTGATGGGATCACTTTACTTGATGAAAAAGTTTTATTAGGACATTTGAACCTTGAATAATTGATTCACCCCCCCTCTTAATTATTCTAAAAGCATTTCTAACACTATTCACTGGGCCATTCAAACTACAATAGATGTCTACCTTGTAACACCCAAATCTCCATGTGACTATATATGTGCTACAAGTCTACTTGGTTATAATAGAAAGTATTTATATAGTTCATTTAGGATTCCCTACTTTTTTTGGAAGTATACATATCTACATGCATTTCATTTAAGATTTCTTGCATTTCATCAAAATATATGTCAAATTCTACAAGCATTCATTACTCTTACTTCTTGTGTGATACATACCAAAATAAACCCTCCATGAATCCAGAAGCTATTGTAAAGAAGATGGAGCTATAGTATCTATGAATTGACCATATACTATAGATAATGATGGAATAATTTATCATGGCCCTATACATGAGTAGCCATGAAAGTCATTATCATACAAGGAAATAAAGATTATAATAATGAGAATAACTTCAATATTGGTGGAAAAAAGGCACTGATAAAATTAAATGCATCTCAAACAAATAAAGGGAAGCATGAGGTTTCAAAATTCAAGATCTTCACTTAAACACCCTACCTTGAGATTTGAAATTGTTATTAATTTGCTTGCTTTTCTTCAATACTATTAGTACCCTGTACAGTTAGAAAAAATGATATCAAAAAATTATTAATCCAAACCCTCAGAAAATAATTAAGATCTTGAGAAAAACAATTAAAATCTTACGTTTTGAATTAAGATCTCTGCTTTAAGAATGTAGAATCCATAAACAAATATTAATCATCAACTCATATCACTCAAAATAAAAAAGTGCACATTAAAGGGGAAAATAAAAGGAGAAGAAGATGAATAACCAAACCTATTTTTGTAATAATGGAGACTGTAAAAGGACTGATGTAGTCTTTTAAGTCATTTAATACTTTACAAATCAAGGAAAAACCTTCAAGCACGAGAGCTGAAACACCAACAAAGATTGAACTTGAAGGCTCGAGCCAAAAAAAAGAGTGCTGATTAAAATTCCAAACTTGCCTCGAAGTGATCACAACATTTGAAACCTAAATCTTCTCAAAATTTTCTCACCAAATACATATATGCCCAAAAATTACCGCCAAATGTGTACACGACCAGACCAACTAATGCGTAAAACACATAAAAATGTTCAAATGCATATAACCCACGCTAAGAATAAAATGGCGTGTAGTTTTGCTTTACTAATATCATACTATATAGTATTTTTTTTGGTACTAATATAATCATTTTATATTTCGTATTTTCTTTTTCATTAGTTTTATTTGCTGAGTTTATCTTTTATTATAATTTATAAATGTTCTTCTTGTTTATTAATATTTTATCCTAACTTATTCATTGGGATGGGGATTCAAATGCATATGGAGAAGTCATGTGTGGATATGCACTATTTTTTGGAAATACAGATATAGAGATGCATGCATGCATGTGTGTGTGTGTGTGTGTGCGCGTGTGTGTGTTAATTGATAGTTTACAAATATTTAAATGATCTATATCATATATATCTATTTTCACCATTTAAATGATTAAATTAATAATAAATTTAATAGTAAAATAACTTAATAATTAATCAGTAATATAATCTAATATATCATGAATACAATAATATAATATTAGAAAAATGAAATTATTAATAAATAATATAATCATATCAGTATTAAATTGGTGGTACGATGTATGAAGGTAATTTGGAATTGATGAGATGACGTGACAAGTTAACATCCTATATCTCTCTTTAAGCCTTTGAAATTTTCAAAAAGCATCTACTCCCACCTTTAGGTGTATGAATACCCATACATGTTAGTAATGTAGATTTTATCCTTTTGATTTTCTTCCTTCTTTCCTTGGTATTATATCATTAGTTTCCACTTCTCACTTTTTCTTTTCTTTTTTTTCCTTTTTTGCTCCTTAATTCAAGTTGATCTTTTGATGTTTTAACATTCTTGAATCATGTCCCATCTCTCTTCCTTTCTCCTTATATTTATTTAAGGTCTATGACTACATATTTTACATGATTCTTTTAACTCTCTTTAACTGCATATTCTACATGATTCTTTTAACTCTATTTATAATTATAATGATGGACTACACAATTTGATCCAAGATGTTATTTTCTTTGATGTTAAAAATCATACAAGATCAAATCTAGAAGTAACATCATTTATTATGTTAATAGATTACAATTTAAAGACTTTAAATACAAGTGAAAGTTAAGTTAAATTCATCTATCTATATTAGTATATGATTATATTATCAAATGTTATAATTATAAATGAGTAATAATAATGTATTTAATTTTTGTGTGGGTGATTTATTATTAGTGACTAACTATTTAGTCATTTATGTGATCACTTATTAGTCTCCCACACCCCCTAGTCTAGGGCCTAGAACATTTTTGAGATTGAGTCTAGGTCTAGCTTTTGTCCTCTAATAGAAAAACTCAAGTGTCAAAGTAGAGGAAAAACGAAGAAAAGAGTGAGTTTTATGCTAAAGTCCACACTAGCACACATATGCACCTACCATAGGTGCACAAGCGCACTAGATGTGCAAGTGTGCTTCCATCTCCCTTTGGAGATGCATACTTAGCCATATGCAAAGGTGCACACCTCCAATTGCTGTACACTTCCTTAGGCCTAAATAAGCCCAAGACCTCCTCTCCTCTCCTCATTGTTTCCTCTGTGCCCCAAAAGACCGCACCTCTACACCTTTCAAGGTGTGCAAATCTGTAAAACTCTAAGTGTTAAGCCACCTAAGAAAACCTAAGGCATCAAAACATGAAAAGGTGTGCACATATACACCTCTTCAAGGTGCGCTTGTGTGCACCTTTAATTTTGCAACTTAAAATTAAGACTCCCTAAAACATTAAAGGAAAGATGCTCATGTGCGCACCTTCCAAACATGCACACCTCTCATAAACAAACTCAAAGCAAACCATAAGGGTGTGCACATTTGCACCCCATAAAGGTGAGCATATGCACACCCTTAACAAATAAAGAAGAAAAATCATTTTCCCCCTTGTTTTGCACATGGAGAAAGCATGTGCACAGTTTTGCACATGCGCATATGCACACCCCATCAAGGTGCACACCTATGCAGGTGCACAACTACGCACAAAATGACCATTTCATGGTCATTAAGTGCACCTAGAGCACCTTTCAAGGTGCACAAGGTGAACTAGTTTGCATTCCAGGGCTCTCTGAGGGGATTTAAGCTGGTTTTTCACTATTTTGGTGTTTTGGGTTAGGTTTTTTGAAAATTAGAGTTTAATGTAATGTCCCCTGTGGTCAATGGCTCTCCTAGTTTGAGATTCCTACAAATGTTAGTATCCCAACAATGTATATATATAGATAAAATAAGGTAAACTTGTTGAGATACAAATAATCCTAATTCTAGTGCTTCCTTAAGAGAGGATGTGATTAGGTGTTTAGCTCTTGGGGGAGAGCTTCCTAGGACCCTATTTGTCATATATGACTTAAGAACACCATCTCCACTAAACACCATCTTCTCATCATCTTTCCTTCTCATTAAGACCTTACGGATACATGAAATGATATATCTATCCTTCTCAGGAAAGAGTCAACTTTTCCTAAACTTTATGAATAATCTTTAAGGATTACTCATCCTTACATATACATATGTTATAATTTTTCAGTATATTGAACTTCAAAAATCGGTGATTCCTGACTTAATTCTTTTGACATTAGAGAACTCAGATATGAGCTTCTCCAATGTTTCTATGCTTATGTATGATAATTTGTCTATTAATTAATTTATTAGTTTCAGACTTGAATACTTGTAATTGAGTGTTATATATTGCTAAGAGTGGGAAGAAGTTGTTTGATTGAATATCTGATATATGAATTCCAAACTACACTACTTCTCAGCTCTACTTTATTTCCCCTTGACCTTTGTATTCCTTATTAGAGGTAAAATGTATGCCGGATGTAGGAAAGATGTGACTTCCTAATCGTCCTGAATGCTTGTTTCCAGATGCCAGACATTTTTTTTCCAATTCTCATCTCAACCTCAGATGGTCTAACTATGAAGACTGAGTTCCTTTGATTAAAGTAGTCATCTTTTGTCTGTTGGGAGATCAAGCTACAGCTGGAGGATTTGGATGCAGAGATTGTTTCCTTTTCTTGCATGCTATTCTGAACGTTATTGTTGTCAATGCTCCCATAGCCGTCGATCTTCTTCCTTTCAATGTTATTTTCGTGTTCTTCTCGATGCTCCAATCTTCTCTGATTTTTTCTCTCCAATAATCTGCCCTATGTCCCACCTTTATCCTTGTTTAAATATCACTATCATGGAGCTTTTTAGGAGTCATGACCAAAAACAATGGTGGCTCTTCGCTTGTTTCATTTTATTTAATGTGCTAACTATTATACTCAATGATAATTTGATATACGGTATGTATTAGTGATTCATTTTTAGCAATAGTTATTATATTTTTTAATTTTACAATCATAATTTATTTATTGTTGTTTTAAAAAAATAAATCAATAAATAAAATAATGACATTATTATATTTTTAAATTTTACATTCATAATTTGTTTATTATTGTTTTAAAACTAAATCAATAAATAAAACAATAACATTATTATATTTTAAAATTTTACAATCATATAATTTATTTATTATTATTTAAAATCAATAAATAAATAAATTTCCTATCTTAAGTTGTGAGGGTCATTGCATTTAATTTTTAGCTTTTTGGACTAATGTTTTTCTCTTGTGTGCAGATAAAATGGCATCCTCATCATCTTCGCTTGTAGAGAAGATTACTCCAAAACCCATTGTCTTCAAATTTCAAGGTGCACCAAAGAAATCATATTTTTAGGATGGACATTTAGAGATCAAAGATACTGAGTTGGGATAAATAGATTGGAACAAATTTCTCGTACTCTATAATAAGCCTAAAGAGAGTTCCACAATGGTCTCTGCACTTATCCAATCTGGGTTGGTCAATGCAGTGTCTCATCCTATATCAGTGCAATCCTTAGAACTTATCATGGCATTGGTAGAAAACTATGTGTTAGAAGAAACCATTGTTAAAAGTGTCACAAGAGTCCTAGACTTTAGACCTAGGAATATTGAGAAAGTATTCCATCTCCCTAGAACTGATCAGTATATGAAGATAAATTATCATCAAACAAAAAGATGGTATAAGGAGAATGACAAGAAGGCCATAAAGATCATACAATCATCATTTTTTATTGATATAACATCGGTAGGATGCAGAGTTGGAAAGGTAGACATCACTAGGGGATATATGAAGGATGACATTGGATATGCCATTGTACTTTTGAGTAGAGTCATGGATCTATCAATAGTTGGGCATCTTCATATCTGGATGGTCCATTTCATAGAGACCATTAGAACAACCAAAATGCTAGTTGATTGGGTCACAATGCTAAGTGAAAACCTAGATAAATAGCTAGTAAGAGTTAAAGCCAACCCAAAGTTTTATATGACATCATATTTGGTGTACTTATTGTCAGCAAGGAAAATTGATTACCCTAGACTGTATAAGAAGGGAAGCATGCAAGATGACAATGCTTGGTCCTATGCGGTATATCCTCAGTTGGTAAAGAAGAAGCTCTCAAATAAGAGAAATGAGTACAGAATAGTGAATGGTGCTTTTATATTTGCAATCATCTGATTTATAGAGGGTGATTATTCTAAAAGGATGTTAGTAGAGGCATAGAAAGGATCACAGAGATTGACATCTACGACATCCAGTTCAAAACATTCACTTACTTAAGGGTAGTTGGTACTATGGTGAATTTGAAGAAACTTTTTAGATATCCATCAGATAGGCTCATCTTATTAGAGATTTCCAGACAGCTCACATCTTCATATGACAGGGTGAGAAAACATCATAAGAAGACATGGGCATGGCCTACTACTATAGGTGCATTTGAAGTCAAGAAGAAACAAGATAGTATGACCTTTGATTTAGAGTGGGATAAATATCTCTTGGAAGATTACAACTCCCCTCACCCTTATTTTGATAATATTGGTAAAGTTTAGCATTTGGTAAGGAAGCAGTTTGTGTACGAAGATGCTATAGAAGACCATTGGATAAACGCAATAGATGACTATGACATCTAAATAAGGGATTATTGTAGGATGACTCTATATCTGGCAGAAAAATCCTTAAAAATGAAGATCCTACTCAAGGTTTTTCAGAAAGACACTCAAGATGTCTTGGACCCATTGCACAACCATGACAAAATCTATGATAGGCCAATCATGAATGCAGAGATAGATAGAGATGAGAATGTGGATATAAATCATAGAGCAAAGGTACATAATTCAATTAATGAGGGAATGGATCAAGAATCCTTTTGACCTTGACCTAGTTCCATAGTTTGTTACCTTTCAAGCTATAGCACACCCAATTAAGGGTAAAGGTGTAAAAGTTATAGTACCAACTTTTCTTGCTCAATCCCTAGTCAAACTAGAAATAGTGTATCAACATGAGAGGAATGTTGGGTACTTTAGGGTAGATAAAGGGATGAATAAGAGGAAAAGAGATTCCCCAAAGAAAGTTGATCTTGAGACTAAAGAGCCTCAAGATTGAGAGGCAACTTAAGCCCAAGATACTAAACAAGTGCCCCCACCTAGACAAGAACAAGAATAGGAGCTAGAAGAAGAAGCACAAGAAGCACCACCAGCTAGTTTAGAGTAGGAAGCCTCCCCTTTAGTTGCCAAGAAGGCTAGGGTTGAGTATACAATGAAAAAGACAAGAAGAGGGAAGTTATAGAAGAAAGTCATTCCCATTCCTCAAATTCTAGAGACCATCCTTGAGGCAAATGCAAAAGAAGATGAAGATGAAGAAGATAATCTCCCCTTGAGTTAGAGGACTCATTTAGCTAGGGCTATAGTAGAAGAGAGGAGGAGAAGCTCAACCATAATGTCACTATCCAATCCTAGGCAACCTACTCAGGTTACAACTTCAGAAGATGCGTAGCAATAATGGATTGAAGAATAGGAAGGGCAAGAAACATATGTCTTTAACATTTATAATTTCAATTTTATGCATGTAGGCACTAAAATGGTGGGTGATAGATATGAGATACACCTATGAACCAACCTTTGGGAGAGGATTGGAGGGTAAAAGCACAAACCTGTGTCACCTTTTATAAAGGAAAAGTGATATCAAAATTTAAACTCTTCAACTTTAACGACATAAATGTGACATTTGTGTTTAGGATTTGAAGATGATGTAAACTAATGAAATGTGTAAAATTGGATAAAGTTTATGTCTATAATTTTTTTTTTTTAAATTGAGTTAAAATTTTATTTATTTTTGAATTTTTTAAGTGTATTTTTTTATTTTTTAAAAATACTAAAAATATAGAGTTTTTTTCCCGTCAAACAAATATATGCAAATATTCATATTTTGGTTTGATTTTGGAATATGTTAGAGTTGACATGTATATCTAGTGCACCAAAAAAGAAAAGTTGAAATTTGGCTAATATTTTTGAAGTTATAACTGGTCAAAGTCAAAGTTATCAGAAATTGACAATTTTTTCCTCCCGTCAAACTTTTTCCATCAAATCTACATATTTTTTAAAACAAATTACATATTCTTGAAGAAGACTCTCTCCTCTAGTGCAACATTAAAAAATAATTATTTTTTAACATGATTTACTATTTTTTCTTATTTTTGAATAGAAATCTTCCTAAATCTTAAGATACCTACTTGTAATATTTTCAAATTATAACATACTATTCATAATCAAAATTTAAAAAAAAAATATATGATCATAATTGTGACTTTGAAACCTACAAAAGTATATTTTTAGTTTTAAAAAAAACTTCAATTTAATAGGTCAAATTGGCCTTCAAAGTGAGATGTTTACAGAAGTTCTAATTTTTGCTTGTTTGGCTACCACATAGGATGTCGCATAGACCATTTCGGCCAAAACAACTTCAATCGAAACAATTTCGGTCGAAACCCCTGTCAGCCAATTAAACCGCTAGCGGTTAATGTCACTGTTTGATATAAAATAAAGTTGTTTTTTCTTTTTTTTAAAAATTAAATATATATAACAACGAAAATTGGAAGAGGATTTTTGAAAGACAATTAATTTTGAAGCAATTTTCAGCAACTATTCTGTGGATTTAATCAATATTGCAAAGGATCGAATATTTTGAAGGTGCTTTTTTTCTCGTCTACTTCTTTTTATTTTTATGTATTCTATATTGAACCATTAGCTAATATTTAGTGAAATCTAAATTTATTTATTTTTGTTTCTATAGATTGAAGTACTCAATGGGCAGTAAAAGGAAAAGATCAAGGAAATATGATAGAATAAGAGATGAAAAAATGAAAGGCCATATAAAACATAATCAAAACCAACCTACTGAAATTCCTGAACAGGATGAGATTCATGAAGAAAATGAAAGTAATGAAGAGGAAGAAATTGGCAGTTCTACTGATAGAGACAAATTAAAAAGCATAAAAAATTTGATGGATTTGGATGAAGAATTACTTTTAACCAATTTCCATCTAAAGATATGATAAATGATAACACTATCAGAAAGAATTGTCAGAACATGTGGGATGAATATTTCAAGGATAAATGTATATTTGGATTGGCACAATTATTTGTCAAGTTATTTAGGAGAAAAGATATGAGACCTGTTTTGGAGTTGTTGGATGTTGATAACAGGAAGAGCCATGCACATAATATTAATAAAACAATAGTTGAAAACTTGCAAAATGCTTATAACAAAATTGACAACACAACTCGAGGAGGTGATTTGAGTAATGCACATAGAGCATTGATGACTACTATATCTAATAGAAAATTGATAGATAGAAAATAGGTACGTGCAATTTTTGATGTACTACATATAACTAGAAGAACTGTCCAGAGATACATCAAGAGGAGAAATATGCTAGATGATAACATTGAGAATAACTGGGTGAATATTTGTAGAGTTCCTCGAAGAAACAGGATTTCTGAAGATGTAAAAAGACAAGTTATTGAATTTTGGACCACACATTCTTGTGTTTCTTCCAACAGGCGTGAAATATTCAAACAAGAATTTTCAAATGTCAAAATATGTTAGAGAATGTTTGAGAGTTTACGTCCTTCCTTTCTATGCATAAATAAGATGCATGAAACTTGTTGTTGTAGAAATCATGTTGAATTTGGTCTACACTTGCAATCATTTAAAAAATTTATGGCAGTACTTGATCCTAATTTGGTCATCCCTAGTAGTACAACACAATTTGTGAGGTCCATATTATGTGATAAATTAGAAGATTCAGATGAATTCAAGGTGCAATGCATCAAAAATCAGTGTGAAGATTGTGGAGATTTACGCAAACTTTTTGAAATTATGCAAGTTGAGAATATTAATGAATCCACACCAGTTTCATGGATGAGATATGAATATGAGACATACCATACCAAGAGAGGAGATGAATCCAAAAAAAATTGTATTGAAGGAGAGTGAATTGCATTATGATGAGTTCATGACCAAGTTTCATCCATTGATATATCCACATATCCAACACTGTCATGGTGCACGATGGCAAGCTAAATAGTTTCATGATTCCAAAAATTGTTTTCCACCTAGTTGTATACTTTTAGTTGTAGATTTTTCTGAGAATTATACATTTGCACCTCATACAGAGCTTCAAGGCCAATATTATCATTCTGAACAAGTTGTAATATTTGTGCAAGTGACCTATAGACATTCACAATTTGAGGTGGATCAGATAGAAAGATTGGATGAAAATGAATGCATCATCATCAAAGAGGTTCATTTCTATATTAGTGATGATAGAGTTCATGATAGGAGTGATGTGGCTCATTGTTTTGCAATGTTCTCTGAAGATCTTAGAAATCATGGAATAAATGTTTCAGAGCACTAGATTTAGTCTGATGGATGTGCATGTTAGTATACATGAAGTAACACATTTATTTAACTTTATTTTAACTTATATTTATTTGGACATGTCTATTTCTATTTGATATATGTACACAAATAATTGTAGATAATTATCATGCTTCATGTTCACAAGACAATTCAAATCTGCAAAAGCATTTAATTGGTTAGCAATGCAACATGCTAGAACCAATGTTAGGTTTTTATGGAATTTCTTTGAAAGTGGACATGGAAAAGGGGAGCATGATGGAGCAGGAGCATGTATAAAATGTGCGCTTCGACAACATGAACTTGCAGGTAAATATATGCATTTTTTAAATGTGCATGTTTAATACTCTAGTAGCATATATTTTAAATTTTATATATACATGCATATTGTATTTACATACAGGGAATCGGATAGAGAGCGCAAATCAAATTGTTGAATGGTGCAAAGTTCATTTTGCTACTCGAGATACTAAATACAATAAGCATTACTTTTCGAAGGTGAAAGGTGAACTAAGTTATATTTATTTTTAATGTATTTTTCAAATCAAGTTGAGTTTTTAATTAAATATTTATTTTGAAATATGACAATTATTTTTTGTATTTGTAATAGATATAGATCGATCTAATCCTTACAATTGTCAAACGATTCCTGGTATTAGAAGTTTACATCAAGTGATGACTACAGGAAACCATAAACCTCCAGTAATTAAAGTAAGAGAGAAAACATGTTTTTGTGATGACTGCATTAAGGACAATCTAGTGAGTGCATGTGAACATATAGTGAATGGATATGTTTCACATTGGGATTTGAAGGAGATAGTTAGAAAGCCTCCTTTTGAAGATGCTGACATTGACATTGACATTCATGATCCTGTATATTCAGCTGATTATGAGTGCATTTCTAATTTAGTTATGGTAGGTTTGTGTGCATATATACATATATATAAATTAATATACATGTATATTCGTTTTAAAATTAATTTATATTTATCTATATTTTTATATACATGTAGAAGATATTTTTGCAGTTCAAGCCTTACCAGATAATGTGGAAAATGTGGACTATTATCTTTTAAGATGCACAAAAGCAAAACACAAATTGCTAGAAGGAACTATAGATGATGATCAACAGTCGTATCCAATTGGATTAGTTGTTATTGAAGGAACATATTATCAACAAACAAGGGTAATTGATAGTGGTATTGAATTTATTGAATATAAGCTTGGAGGAAAGGTTTTACATTACAGTAACCATGTTATAGCAACCAAATTACAATTTGAAGCAATACAAAGAAGAGGACATCGTGGAAATCAAAAGTGGAAATTGCCTATTGAAGAACATGGAAAACTTCTAGAGATAATAAAAAGTAGAGAGGATCCTAACAATACATTGTTTGTGGAGCTCTAGTTTACCTATGTACTTATTATGGAGCTCTAGTTGAGCTATGCTTGTATAGCTCTTATACTTTCATAGTTAATATTGGCAGGATATTTGTTTTATAAATTTTTGTACATTGGATCATTTACCTTGGATATGCAAAATTAGACATGTTTTGTTATTTTTATTTAAATTCAACATGGATATCTCATTTAAGACCACCTCTTAGGACCTCCCCTTAAGACAATCTCTTAGGACCTCCCCTTAAGACCACCTATTAGAACATCCCCTTAGTACCACCTTTTACCTGACCTCTCCTTAAGACAACCCCTTTAGTATTTGTATGTATTTATATGTACATTTTTTATGCTTTCTTACATATGATTGTTAATGTTGTTATGTATTTATGTACATATAATCTTTATATGTTCTTATATATGATACATTCTTTATGTTTGTATATAATCGTTATGTTCTTGCATGTATTAACTTTTATTAATTAAATATTGTAACATGCATTCTTTAGGTCATACTCTTTATATGTTCTTACATGTATATGTTATATGAACTATATTACATATTACATACATTATATTTTATTAATTAAATGTTGTTAATTATAGTTAATTAAGAATGTATGTCATTAAATATAATTAATTATACTTAGATTAAGACATGTCATTAAATAGAGTTAATTAAGACATTACATATAGTTAGATTAAATATAGTTAATTAAGACATGTCATTAAATAGAGTTAATTAAGACATTAAATATAATTAGATTAAATATAGTTAAATATAGTTAATACATGAGACATTAAATATAGTTAGATTAAATATAGTTAATTATATAGTTAATTAAGACATGTCATTAAATATAGTTAATTATACTTAGATTAAATATATAGAACTTAATTATACTTATATTAAGACATGTCATTAAGTATAGTTTATTAAACTTAAATTAAGGCATTAAAAACCGTAACATGTATGTATAAACATGAATATTGAAAACATATACATATGTATATTAACTTTTATTAATTAAATGTTGTAGTTCATGCATTCTTTCTAGGTGATCATAGTCTTTATATGTTCTTATGTACATGTATATGTTATATTCTTATGTACATGGACCATTAAAATTATATAGTTAATTATACTTAGATTAAGGCATTAAGATGAATAACATTTACATAAACATGTTCATAACACATACATAAGTTACATAAAAGATTAAGACATTAAAAGATCAATAAGATACACATGTGTACATTAAAAGATCAATAACATACATGTACATATATCTGGAGAATATAATGTACCCATATCAAATGTATAAAAATAGATAATGTATCAAATGTCTGGAAATAACATATATAAAACATCAAAATCTCCATATAACATGTCTCTGGAAATAACATATAAAACATCAAAGTGTCCATATAAACATGTATCTAAAAATAACATATAAAACATCAAAGTGTCCATATAAAATGTATGTATCTAGAAATAAAATATAAAACATCAAAGTGTCCATATAAACATGTATCTGGACATAACATGTGTGAAATAAAATAAAAGGCCACATATGATAATCAGTTACATCCCCCCTCCTGATCCTGGGTCTTGTCCCCAAAAGGGTCTATTAGTTGCATTTGAACCCTATGTCAAATGATAACATGGACCATTTAATTATGTGTACAGAAAAATTATATCAAGATCTACATGTATATAAATCAAATATATATATATTTAAATTGTAACATACCTAGGACTCATGACGTGTAGGATCTGTCGGTGTCTACAGATCAGCAAAACGTAACATACTATCACTCAAACCCTATAACACATACACAAACACACACACATACATAAATTTAAACATATAGGCATATTATTTACCATAATAAAAATAAATTTAAACATATAGAGATATTTACCATAGCATTATGTAATGCTCTACCGATCTGACTGATATCTAAATCATGCAATGAAAAAATAGTATCAGCGTCCAAGTCAGTAGTGCGGCCCTGATCTGAAAGCATGGAGGTAAATAGACCAAGTTGTCTAGCACTAACATCCTGAGTAGGGGGGGTGTTTTAGGGACTTGAGTAGTTGGGGCTGGTGCTGTAGCCTGGGCTTGTGTAACAACAGGAGCAGTAGAAGGTGCATGAATGTCCTACTGCCTCTATGAATCCTTTGGGACTATTGTACGTGACAAAATATGACTAATCTGAGAGCTCATGTCACGAAGTGGAATCCTTGTGAGTATAGATAATGCTCGATATGAATCTAAAAGATTAGATGCTAAATATGATGCAAAATGATGCAATGCATCCACCTCTAAGACTGCAAAAATGTCTACTGGAGAAGGTATGTCTGCAACTCCATAATCATCATCAATAGGTGTACTAGATGATGCAGTTGTGGGAGCAGTACCTCAAGACCGTAGCATATATCTACCACACCAATTAGAAGAAATCTCATGTAACTGTGTGGTGACAGTGGCGATGCTCGAAAAAATTTGTGTCTTAATTGTGTCATCAGGAACACTCTTGCCTGCAGCAGCCATTTGTGGACCTCTTGACATAACCAAAAGGTTTGGACCCACCATTGCCCATTTGTTAACAGGCGCAGGAGTGTTTGTGGGTCTAAATCTATCAAAAAAGTCTCCCCTGACCTACCCAACATGCCCTGGATAATCTGTATAGTCAACATTGTAGTGTAAATGAAATTCTACAAACAATTGTTTGCAAAATATAGAGGGAACTCATCCTTCTGTGGCCATCTATGATGAGTGGCCAACCAACGAGGATACATCAATGGTGCGACGAGTGGATCAGTACACTTTGTCGCAGAGTAGCCTCTAACTCTGTGATGATTTGTATAAGATGGAAACATGGATTTCACCATGCCAGTGGAAACCTCAGTGTCAATTTGTTTGTACTTCACAGTGCCAATGACACTGTGAGATAAAGAAGAATAAAATGTCTCAATGCTCATATCATCAAAAGGGTTATATGATTCAATGGTCTGAATCATACGAAATAACTCCTCTCACATTGTTGTGACCTTCTCCCTATTAGGGAGGGTGGTAGAAGAGGAAAGCAAGGTATCCAAAACCTGCATAGCACGAGATAATCTCGCAACTGTATCTCTAAATAACTATTGTCTATCTTGAGTGGAGGAGGTCGATCTGCATGCTGTACCAGACTCAACACTCTGACCCCCACCATGAACATTGGCATCCCCTAAGGATGCAAGAGCACGATCCCTAGAACCAGATACCATAATGTATATATGAATAAAAATAGAAGGATATGAATGTGAAGCTACAAGAGTGATAAATATCTAGAGATCTGCACATGCATATATATATGAATATAAACATACAAGTGTATTTAAATTAAAATAATTAAAAATTTAATTTAATTTGAAACACACGTACATATAAATACACAACATTAAATGTATGGTGCTATTCAATCATGTAACATGTATGTATTTTTAAACAAATTATCTTAGTGACCATATCTAATGTACATTGTAATGTGCTCATGCAAATGTGAAAAATAAATATTCATATATGTAGATGTGTATATGCGATAAAAAAAATAAAAAATTCTTGATTAAATGATAACTAAGTGTACACATGTATACGCAATAAAAAAATATAATTCTTAACTAAATTCTAGATTTTGATGTAAATGGTTTGATGATTATGGGGAGTGTAGATGAGAGTTAGGACATAGGGATAGAAAAATTTGTTACTAGATAAGTAAATGAGTTTAGTTAGCAAATGTTAGTTTACAATTTAGAACTCATGACTTAATTTAGTAGTTTGAATTAGAGTTAAGAATGTTAATAAAGTAAATGGGATATAGTTTTATTAAGGTTGATAGTAAGGTCAGTCTATTGTGTGCTAGTAAACATATGAACACCTATTAGAACCTACAACAAACATAATGACCTAGTAGGAGTCCCTAGGTCCCCTTAACATATATATAGATAAAAATACCTAGAAATGTATCATAAGAGGTCATTATGTGTCATTTGGTAATGTAAGAATCATCATTACCTAATAAGACCTATTATATCCTAATAATAAATATTAAGACTTATTAGAACCTATAAAAAATAGTATGACCTATTATGACTCCTATGTCCCCTTAAGACACACATGTATGGGTAACGTATAGAAAAACATATCATAAGTGATCTTAATGTGTTGTTTGGTAATGTAAGACTCATTATTACCTAACAATACCTATTATGTGCTAGTAAACATATGAATACCTATTAGAACCTATAACAAACATAATTACCTAGTAGGAGTCCCTAGGTCCCCTTAACATATATATGGATAAAAATACCTAGAAATGTATCATAAGAGGTTGCTATGTGTCATTTGGTAATGTAAAAATCATCATTACCTAATAAGACCTATTATATCCTAATAATAGATATTAAGACTTATTAGAACCTATAAAAAATAGTATGACCTGTTACGACTCCTATGTCCCCTTAAGACACACATGTATGGATAACGTACCAAAAAATGTATCATAAGTGATCTTAATATCTTGTTTGGTAATGTAAGACTCATTATTACCTAACAATACCTATTATGTGCTAGTAAACATATGAATACCTATTAGAACCTATAACAGACATAATGACCTAGTAGGAGTCCCTAGGTCCCCTTAACATATATATGGATAAAAATAACTAGAAATGTATCATAAGAGGTCGTTATGTGTCATTTGGTAATGTAAGAATCATCATTACCTAATAAGACCTATTATATCCTAATAATACATATTAAGACTTATTAGAACCTGTAAAAAACAATATGGTCAACCTATTACGACTCCTATGTCCCCTTAAGACACACATGTATGGATAACGTATCGAAAAACATATCATAAGTGATCTTAATGTGTTGTTTGGTAATGTAAGGCTCATTATTACCTAACAATACCTATTATGTGTTTTTTGGTAATGTAAGACTCATTATTACCTAACAATAACTAGTTGTTAAAATGAACATCGTGAATATCTAAGTGCGGTTCATTCGGTTAGTCAAGTGCCTATGTTATGGTTAAAATGTGGTATAGGTTATGATTGTAGTTAATATAGGGTTATGTTAGAAGGTGTATTTAATGTCAAAATTAATTTCATCATAAGAGATTATTGTTTCACCTAGATCCATTAGGTTATGTTAGAAACTGAACAATGTGCCCTAAAGTTTTGCTACATTTTTTACTAATGTTCTTCTACATTTTTACCTCATGTTTCTCTACATTTTTTAACTAATTTTTTTGACATTTGTACCTAATGTTTTTCTATATTTTTACCTAATGTTTTTCTACACTTTTAATTAATTTTTTTTCTACATTTTTACCTCATGTTTAACTACATTTTTGCTAACAAATTAATTTAAATATCATTCTAAAACAATCTAAAATAATTTAAAACAATTTAATTAATTAAAATAATTTAAATATATTAAAAAATAAACAATTCTAAATATTTCACTCACAAAATAGGTAAAAAACAACTACTTTAAGTACGATTTACATTTACTAATCAAAAAACACATTAAAAAAATAATTTTAAATTGGGGAAAAAAACCACTAACCCGTTACGACCGAAACACCTAAACTACTTTTTGGGAACCTAGGAACCGCAACAATGGAAATGATAGTCGCAAGAGGTTTATGACAGTTTTATTATGTCAGAAGGGTTTTGGTCAAAACCGTTTCGACCGAAATTGTTCCGGCCGAAACAGTACGTGCCACGTCGGCGCGAGAAATCGCCAAGTATGTTTGGCCAGAACTGTTTCGGCCGAAAATATTACAGCTAAAATACTTAATGGTATCACAAAGGGTGACATAGGTGTGTGCTTCCACCCTAGAACCAAATGCGACCTCTACCACAAGGGTTTCTAGGTATACCACAGGACTTGTCTTTCTTGGACAAAGGCTCAATCACCCCACTTCCTTCCACTATACAGATGGAGGAACAAGCAATGGACGAAGAAGAGCTTGAATAGATGCTAGATGATGAAGTATCAAAGGAGGGACAGATACTTGAAGAACTCGAACAAACTTCTCAAAATATAGAGGTTAGGGAATTAGCTACAATGAATATAGGAACTCCCAACATAGATCTCTCTCAGAAGAAGAAGAATCTAGAAAGGAGTGATAAGGGAAAAGGGCCCGCAGTGCAAACCTCCTCTTTAGCCAAATATATGTCTCCCATGGGCACTACACCTACTTGGCTAAAGAGGGAGGTTATGGTCTAAAAAAAGAGGTAGCTAAAATATGTAACTTTAGAGGAGGGAATGGATGAACTAGTGAAAGCCATCAAGAAGCCTGAGCCACCTATAGGTGATGCACAAACATTGGCCTTTGTAATGAAGAACCAAGATTAGAACTTTCTTGCATATATTTCCATCCCTCCTTCACATGCTAACATTGAGGACTTGACCTCTATAGACTATCAAATCAAGGAGGTTCTACTAGGGAGGCCATAGTAGATATTGCCAAAGTATTAATCACTATAGGCATAAAGGAAGTGCTTAGTTGCATGGACGAAGAGGAATCCAAGTTGATTATGCTAAGGAGACAAAATGATCTTATGAGAGTCTATTTACATGGAGTAACTCAAGCCGTATTGACCTAGATAATCTAGAGATGAATCTTGCTATGACATTAGAAGGAATAGATAAGGGGATTATGTAGATAGATTCATTTTTGGGTGCATGTCAGAAATGGCATGACAATTTTGATGATAAAGGTGTATAGATTATACAAGATAAATTGAACCTATTGCACCATGTTCAGTCTAGTATAGAAAAGATGGTGTCTATATTGAGCTAGGATTTTGGGCTATTAGATGAGGTACATACCTGGGGAAAGGACCTCTAAGCACTTTAAGAAATAAAGGGTCAAAAGTATTGTACACTTGTGGAGGTGAACTCGGCTAAGGAACTAGATCAGTTAGAGGATTGGATTAAGAAGATAGTAGCTACTAAAAAAGTAATGGAGACATTACATGAGGATATATAGAAGTTGATAGATCAAACATAAGAGAAGATTTTGAAAGCTAAGAAGTATTACAGAGATGCTTGCATTAATATTTTTGAAGATGAGTCAAAGACTAAACTCATTCATTAGATTAGAAAGGTAGTTTATTGGTGCTGAGTTTTGTTGTTTGAGTTTTTTTAAACCCTAGATATCAAATATGGTAGCAAGCTCTTCTACAAGTGTTAGGAAAGAGGGAAAGGAAGTGTTGAATGTGAAACTAATTAGTAATGACTTTAGACAACCACCTTTCCAGGCAATACCTAAAATTGCATACAAAGGAGACTCGTCTAGTGGACTATTAATGTTACCACCAAAAGTCTTAATGATTTAGGATGTCAAGTCTTGTTATACATGCAAAGTTGGAAGTATAGGTGACATGGAGATTAGGGAATTATACAATCAACTTTATGATAATGGAGTTTTAAGGGAAGAGAATAAAATCCTAGAAAGGAAAGGGTTGACCCATGCCCTAGATTTCCCTAATGTATTCAAGACTGAATGGATCAAGCTTGTGCTTAGTAGAATACATGACAACTTCATTTGGCTAGAAAATGGATCCATTAAGATCACAAAAATGATCATTAGCTGAGTGTCAGAGTATCCTACCCTAGACTAACCCAAGATCATGTGAAGCATGATTCAAAAGAGACAATTAAGAAGAACAGAGGTGCAGTATGGAATAACAAGGGAAGTTCTATAGATTCTATCTCAGACCCCCTAATTGCTTTTGTTGTGAGAATGATAGATCACAATTTCCTTCAATCTAGTAGATTGGACAGTGTGTCTTGCATGGTTGTAGATTTGGAATACAAAATAGTAAAGAGAGACCACACCTATGACCTTGCCGAGTTGCAACTTTAGCAACTATCTGAAAACTTGAAGGCCATAAGGAAAACTAAGATTGCATCTTACAAATTTGGCTCTTTATTAGGGGTAAGTGCACAAAGTTGTGGTGCCAAAAGGGGGGTATAAGTGGACACCTTTTTCCTAAAATCTGCAAATTTTGAACTTCAACAAGAATTTGAAGATAGTTACGCTCAAAATTTTCAGATATGACAAAAAAAGAAGTCGTAGTCCTTTGAATCTAGTTTCTAAACTACTATTTTTTTTTCAAAATGGTTTAGTTTTAGGTCCTCAAAAAAGAGGGCCACAAAAAGTGGTACTGTTTATTCCAAAAAAACATAGCACAGTACAAAGTGTGGCCCCCCTAAAATTTTAACTTTTTTTTTGAAATTTTTTAATCGCTCTGGTCAAAAGTTACTTAACACTATGTAGTTTATCCCAGATTTTTCGAGTAATTTTATAATGTCTATTTTTTTTTTAACGAATTTTTTAACTAGACACATCCCAAAAACGTGAAATATATGTGTGCTCCCCCTAGAAATAATTGAAAACTAATCTAAAATCAAAACTTTTTTTTTTCAAAGTGTGTAGAATGGAGTCTAGTTTTTAAAAAACTAAGTTGTTACAAAATTCGATGAACGAGCTAAAATCTATAGCCCAATTAGTACGTGGTGGTTTTTGACAAAAAATGAACATACATTCAAAATAAATTATATATGAAAGGCTTGAAATAGTTCAAATTAAAAATAAAGTATATGGTTAGATAGCTAACATAGAGACCTATAATGCTATGTAACCTGATCTTATCGATACCCAACCACGAGAAATCTTGAAGGGGAGCATAGAAGAAAAAAGAATCATTTTTTGTATGTTTGCTGAAAAACACGTCTCAGGCCTGTTCATCAAATCCAAACCTTTGGGTTGGATCTCCAAGGCAAAACCAAACCTTAGGCTTGGGTTTGATTAAGGTTTAAATAACGTGTGCGCTCTATAGTGCGCACGGGCTATTTAAACCTTAGCTCTAAATAGCGTGTGCATGCTATAGGGCGCAAGCACTATAGTGTGCACGCACTATTAAGATGTAAGTTGCAAAAGAGAACTAGGTGGGGGGGGGGATAGGGGAATGGCTATGTGTGTGCATGAAAGAGATAGAGAGAAAGTAGGGGATAGGAGAGGGGAGAGAGTATAGGATGGGAGAGAGAAAGTGAGAAAGAGTAGGGGTGGCAAAGAGAGTATAAGATGAGAGAGAGAGAGAGTAGGGGTGGCAAAAAGAGGAAGTGTAAGAGAGAGTACGGGTGGAAAAGAGAGAGTGCAGGATGGGGGAAATAGATTTAAAGTAGGGGATGGGAGAGAGAGGAAGTGTGAGAGAGAGTACAGGTTGGGAGAGAGAGATTAAGAGTAGGGGATGGAGGAGAGAGAGAGTAGGTGATGGGAGACAGAGTGGGAGAGGAAGAACTTGAGAGAGAGGAGGATGGGAGTGCATGTGTGTGAAAGAGAGAGAGTATGGAATGGGAGAGGGGGAAGACAAAGTAGCTCAAGAAAGAGTAGGGGATGGAAGAGAGAGTAGGCGATGGGAGAGGGAGTGGGAGAGGGGGAGATAGGGGGGAACAAAAATGTGTGTGTGTGTGTGTGTGTGTGTGTGTGTGTGTGTGTGTGTGTGAGAGAGAGAGAGAGAGAGAGAGAGAGAGAGAGAGAGAGAGAGAGAGAGGAGGGGATAGGAGAGAGTGTGAAAATTTAAGAGAGACTAGAGGGTAGCACACAGAGAGAGAGAGAGAGAGAGAGAGAGAGAGAGAGAGAGTGGAGAGGGAGAGAGTAAGAGTGAGAGTGAGAGAGAGAGAGTAGGCAGTGGGAGAGGGAGAGCAAGTGAGAGAAAAAGTAAGGGATGGAAGAGGAGAGAGGGGGGATGGGTGTGTGTGTGTGTCAAAGAGAGAGAGTCGAGAATGAGAGAGGGGAGAGAGAGATAGAGAGAGTAGGCAATGGTAGAGGGATGGGAGAGAGAGAGAGAGAGAGAGAGAGAGAGAGAGATAGTAGGCGGTGGGAGAGGGAGTGGGAGGGAGAGAGAGGTGGAATGGAAGCATTTAAGAGAGATAGAGTAGGGGATGGGAGAGAGTAGGCAGTGGGACAAGGACTGCGAGAGAGAGAGAGAGAGAGGGGGGGAATGGGAATGTGTATTTATTTATAAGAGAGATAGAGTAAAGGATGGGAGAGAGTGTGAGAGTTTGAGAGAAAGTAGTAGGGGATGGGAGAGAGAGTGAGAGTAAGGGATGGGAGGGAGAGAGAGAGAGAGAGAGAGAGAGAGAGAGAGAGAGAGAGAGAGAGAGAGAGAGAGAGAGAGAGAGAGAGAGGAAGAAAGAGAACTTGAGAGAGATAGACAGTAGGCAGTAGGAGAGGGAGTGGGAGAGGGAGAGGGAGAGGGAGAGAAATAGGGGGGATGGGAGTGTGTGTGACAGATGTAGAGAGTAGGGGATGGGAGAGAAGAAGAAGAGTGGGGGGATAAGAGTGTGTGTATCTATGAAAGTGAGAGAGTAGGGGATGGGAGAGAGTGTGAAAGTGTGAAAGTAGGGGGTGGCAGAGAGAGAGTATGATGATGGGGGAGAGAAAGTAGGCGATGGGAGAGGAAAAGAGAGAGGGGGGATGGGAGTGTGTGTGTGTAAGAGAGATAGAGCAAGGGATGGGAGAGAGTGTGAGAGTGTGAGAGTAGGGGGTGGATGAGAGAGAGAGTACGACGATGGGGGAGAGAAAGTAGGCGATGGGAGAGGGAAAGAGAGAGGGGGGATGGGGGTGTATGTGTAAGAGAGATAGAGTAGGGGATGGGAGAGAGTGAGAGTGTGAGAGAGTAGGGGATGGGGGAGAGTGTGAGAGTGTGAGAGAGTAGGGGATGGGAGACAAGAGAGAGAGCAAGGGATGGGGGAGAGAAAGTAGGTGGTGGGAGAGAGAGTGGGAGAGGCAGAGAGAGCTTGTACAAGATGGGAGAGAGAGAACTTGAGAGAGAGAGAGAGAGATAGTAGGTAGTAGTAGTGTGAGTGTGAGAGAGGGTAGGGGGTGGTAGAGAGATTATGACGATGGGAAGAGAAAGTAGGCAGTGGGAGAGGGAGAGAGAGTGGGAATGGGAATGTGTGTAAGAGTGAAAAATTAGGGGATGGAAGAGAAGAGAGAGAGAGTAGGGGATGGGGGAGAGAAATTAGGTGGTAGGAGAGGGAGAGAGATAGGGGGATAAGAGTGTGTGTGAGAGATCTAAAGAGCCGGGGATGGGAGAGGAGAGGGGGTGAGAGAGGTAGAGAGAGTAGGTGGTGGGAGAGGGAGAGTGAGAGAGAGTAAAGGATGGGAGAGAGTAGGAAGAGAGAGGGAGGGGATGGGAGAGAGAGTAGGGAGGATAGAGAGTAGGGAGGATGGGGAGTGATGTGTTTTGAGATAGTGCATACGCACTATCTCAAATCACCAAAAAATGGTCAAAAACCAACCTTGGGGCCCATTTCATCCATTTTTAACTTTTGGTCTGTTATGCTCTCTATTATTCCGACAGAAAACGCGGGTTTCAACATCTAGCAAACACTATTTCAACACTTTTGGAAGCTAGCAAACACCAAATTCAATCATTGGATACATGATTTGAAGAATTTTTTAATATTCTTTTAATAGAAAAGGTTAGTGCAATCCATTTTAAATATTGTTTGTCGATATATAGATACAAATTTCATTATAATTTGATATGTTATGTAATATATAGTGAATTCATTAAAAATTGTATATTTGAATGAAATGTTATTTCGAAATGGTTAGAAATTTGACAAGTCATTTGATATATATTGTGTATTCGTTCAAATAATTATAATTTTTATATGTAATTGAATAATTTGTAATTTACACATTTTAAGTAATTCGGATGTTTGAATAATTTGACATGTAGAAATCATCATCATGCCAAGGAAGAAACCAAAGATTCAAACAAATGCAGATGGGGAGAGAGATTTGACAATTAAAAGAGATAAAATGAAATTACTACGTGAACAAAAAAAATTGCAAAGCAATGATGAAGAATTAACTTGTGAAGAGGATCAGGAACCACCAGTACAAAGAAACAAGGAGGAAGAATTAGAAAGACAAAGAGAATGAATGAGATTATTACGCTCAAGAAGACAATTGAATTGTGAAGCTACACCATCCTCCAATGTTGGAGTCATATCGTCCGCTACACTATCTTCGAATGTTGGAGTCATATCATCCATTACACCATCTTCCAATGTTGAAGTCATATCATCCTCTCATGTTGAAGAGACACTGATTTATAGATCTGACGATATACACACTCCATCATGTCATGTTGAAAGCACAACATCAACACATCAAGTAGGTGATATTCCATATTTTACATCTTATTGCCAAGGCACATCATCTTCAGTTCAAGGTATGCAATACACTCAACCTTATATTGATGCTCAAAATGTTGAGAGAATTGAAGAGATTAGAACACCTTCTAGAATTCATTTTAGAAAACCAAAATATTTGATTGATATTGATACTAACATTTTGAAATCAATGCCTGACAAGATTAGCAAGCGTACTTGTCAAAGAAAAGTTAATCATATGTGGAGATTATTTTTTGAAGAACTAAATATTACAGGTCAATGCCAATTATTTGTTGAAATGATGAAGAATTTGAAATTTAGGCCTATCATGAAGATTCTTGGCCTAAGAACGATGGATGATTCAAATGAAAGAAATATTGTAAAGAATCTAATGAGTGCTTATGACAAAGTGGGTTCTAAATCACGCACCAAAGATAGTAATATCACAAGACGAGTACTCACATCAACAATAGTAAGTAGCCAAATGAAGAAAGCTCGACTCATGAGAAAGACAAGCAAAACATTAAAAATTGGTAGAGGTACCTTAAGGAGAGCCATGCTAAGGCATGAGAGATTAGAAGATCCAACAAAAAATGAGTTATGGACAATTAGCGATAGACTACTGTGAAAGGATAAAGAAATTAGTGAAGCCTTGAAATCAATGATCGAAGATTTTTGGAAAAATAACACACGTGTTTCTCCTAATCAAAGAGATGTTGTAAGAAGGAGGATTGGTAGCCAAAATCGCGAGCCACATGCGAAACATTATTTTGGACTCAACTCAGACACAATTTTTTGCAAAATTTTTTGGTATGTATCCTCAAATTCGAATAAGTCAAAGATTTTTTGAGATGGGTAAACCTTTTTATGTGAAAATAAATCACACACGCACAACTTGTTGTTGTAGGATACATATTGAATTTTCTAACCATTTTGATGTTTTTAGGCACATATGCGTAGTTTTGCATTCTCAGTTTGTTTTGCAGGATTGTGACATAAAAGAGCCACCAAGATCTTCAAGGGAATTCATATCCAACATTTTATGTAAAATAGGGGACCGCCAACAATTTTACAAGACATCATGCTTGGATGGTACGTGCTTATTTTGTGGTTCTTTGCAACTTTTATCAACTTGTCAACATATGGATAGTACACATGCAAATGGAAATGAAATAGTAGATTACGAAAAATTCAAGACAGTGACATATGCTCTAAAAGATGGGAAACATGGTAAACGATGTGATCTAGTTATTGAAAAGATTCCAATCTATGAGTTCATGACGATTTTTCGTGAAAAGACTATGTACGAGTATGCAAGGCATACCCATAGAGCTCGATGGTTGGATTTGCAATTCAAGTTGTGCAAGGATATGTTTCCATTGGATACCATTGTTTTGGTTGTAGATTTTGCAGAGAACTACACACTACAACCACAAAATGAGGTGCAAGAAAAGTATTATACATCTCAACAGGTTTCTATATTTGTTCACATAACATTCATGCATTCACCTACAAGTATAGAGGATGACAGGAAGATTTTGAGGGAGTACCATTTTTACATCAGCAATGATCGATCACATTCTACGGAGTTTGTACATGGTTGTTTTCAACTATTTTATGGAGATTTGGCTAATAGGGGCATATCATATTGTCAACACATTATTTGGTCAGACAATTGTGCATCTCAATTCAAGAATGCACGGATGTTCTATTGGTTGAGCAGGATGCACAGGTTGTGTAGAATTCAATATATGTGGAATTTCACAGAGGCTGGTCATGGTAAGGGAGAGCACGATGGTGCAGGCGCATGCATTAAAAGAGCCTTGGCTCATGAAGAACTAAAGTACAAAGATGGAGCAATATTGATAGATGCAAAATCCATTGTCCAATGGTGTAACGCTACAATGGGTCCAGGTAAGGAAGGTGAATCTACAGTTCGTAGATTTTTTTGGTTGATAGATAATACTAACATTGCACCATATCAAGATTGTTGCACACTAACAGGATCTAGTGAGTTACACTCTTTTAGAAGCTCTGATGCAGGTTCATGGAGTATCCACACACGAAAAATGGCATGCTATTGTCCATCATGTGTAGAGGAAAATTGGGATGACTGTGAGTCAACTGAATGGGTGGACAAATGGGATATATGGGTTTTGGACCCAATTGACACCTATCGTCCCCCACAAGCACTGGAAATGGTAGAGATGGATTCATCTATTAACTTTGACCGCTTGTTAGATTTAGTGCAACCTGGTAATATATATATATATCTTTGTAATTTCAATATGTAACTTTATAACTTTTACCCAAGTATTTTCTGAATTAATGACCGCATTTTGTACATTTGCCACTGCAGGCCATGTTTTTGCTGTTATTGCACCTGAAGACAATGAAGAAGGGACATATTATTATTTGTGTCGTTGTGTTGAAGCCAAACAAAAATTGGATCACTCGGATATAGATGGTGAAGGTTTAGAGTACCATGTCGGTGCGGTGGTTGTAACAGGCACATGGCTTAGACGATATCCTATGAAGAATCCTAACTTGTGGTTATTCGAGGATTGGCAAACAGAGAGGAAGATTCTTCATTATTCAAACCTTGTTGTCGCATCAAATGTCCACTTGATAAAATATGGTGGAAAACCACATAATAAGATTCTTTGGAAAGTTCGCGAGTCAGACCATGAGGCAATACTTGAGACATTAAAATGTCGAGCAGATCCAGTTGGCTCATTAGATTGAATTGGGAGAGAGAGAGAGAAAAAGTGATCAATTGGATCCAAATACAATGTTACAACCTCTTCCCCAAGACTATCACATGACTAAGGTGGACTGTATTGTTATGATGTGTAAGTGATGAGATTTAGTTTTGATTTGTTTAGAATATAGATACATTATTTGAATTTATATTAGATTCTTTAATAGGACCCATTTTTTTAATCTTATCTTAGATTTGTTATTGTGCTAATTCTTCATTGTAGGTCACCAAAGAAGAGGGCTAATAAAGTTGATGCACAAGTGATAAAGGGTGAGATTTCAAAATCATCTACGAAATGGTATTATCAATTCACATCCTCAATATTTATTAGTGTTCTTTGTTCAAGTACCATTGTATGATAATCATCTTATGCCTGGAATTGCAGAGGTTAAATTATGTCAATACTAAGGTTTGTAGCATCAATACTAAGGTTTTTAGCATCAATTGGTCACGCTAAGTATAGTAGTTGTATCATGAATCCTTCTGAACCAATATGACTAAGATTCTTGGAAGAAGACTAAACCATATCATCTATCTACTCCCTCTTTATACAAGAGTTTGTCAAACAATGAGAATGAAACATTGATTATTACTCCCCCCTCAATGTAAAATTCTCATTGATTGCATTTTGTAAAGTTTTAAGTCACTATCAACCTCTATATCATTGTATTCTTCTTATCATCAAATTACACAACAATGAGAATATGAACGATGACTTCTTCACATGAACCTGACAATTATAAATGCTACACCTTAATAAATGTTTGGGCTTGGTCTTTACCATTCGAGCTTATAATGCAATACATTGGCTTCATTTTTATTTGGAAGTATTTATTATGTTTGTTCCAAAAGTCATTCTTCATTTTCCAATATGAAAATGCGACTATCATGAACGGCATAGTCTTATAATTTGTAATTTGTATAATGGTATAAAAGCTTGGTTGTGGGTTTGAATCCATTGCCCCTTTGACCCTCCTTCTCATGCATTTATTCTATTTATTCTTCTACCTCCTCCTCCACTTGGCCATTTTGCAACACCATCTGGATGGAACTCTAGCCTTCCTCAAAACCATTATACATGACCTCTCCTTCTTCAAGATATTCTATAAAAAGTTCCTCAACCCTTGAACCTTTCAAAACCCCAATCTCAATGGAAGGCTTCTAGACCAAAGGAACTAGTAGATCCGGTTCTTTAAGAGAAAGAGACAACAAATCCAATTTTCTAGTGACTAGATGGAAAATTGGGGAAATCATTTCAATTAGTTGTAAATCAAAAGGAATTATAAGTAAACTATATCAATATAATAAGTAACTTAGTAATTATATCAATATAATTTAATTACTAAGGAAATGAATTTATTACTCTAACATATAGTACATTATTTTGCAGACAAAGGTGTTGAATTTGATGCTTAACAGATTTACATACATGTGTAATAAATAATAAGTGTTGTAGCTTTGGGATCAACACTATAAAATGAAGGATGTCATACTACATTCACAGAGGTACCAAAATATTTTATTTGATATGGAGACAAAAGAAAATGTGTATTCTTCATAACTGCATTTGAGTCTCATGTATTATCATTTTCAGCTATTGACATCAGAGATACCTTTACATCTTCATCATTGTATTGATCAACGAGTCCTTATTGCACTCACTAGTTCTAAGCCAATGACTAAGGTATGAAAGAGTTTACATTAAAATTTCATTAGTACTAAAATTAAATATAAAATCCATAGGCACAATCGATTGGTAACTTTGATAGTTTTTGTAGGGTCTTATTATTCCTAACCATCAGTGTATCCCTGAGGTGTATATACAGAGGAATTATCAGCTAGCTGTAAGAAAATATTAAGTTTTATGTGTAAATATATTTTATTTTTTTATATAAAATAGTTATTTATTCATATATAATTTTGATTGTAACATTTCAAGTTACAGAAGATTCTAGACTAATGGACTAGTGAGCATGTTAGGAAGACCTCGTTATATACACTGGTCATCTCCCACTTGTTGGCAATTAAAGACAATTAGGGATATATTTTGTTCCCCTAGTTGGAAAGAGTATATATCTAATGATGTACATTTTACAC
Source organism: Cupressus sempervirens (assembly GCA_028749045.1). Taxonomy (NCBI): domain Eukaryota; kingdom Viridiplantae; phylum Streptophyta; class Pinopsida; order Cupressales; family Cupressaceae; genus Cupressus; species Cupressus sempervirens. Next base: position 492,010,867 of record CM053791.1, on the reverse strand, counting down.
CTATATGGCATTATTGGGCATATGTTTTGTATAATTTTTTCTATGTATGTCATTTTTTACATATATTTCATGTATGACATTATTAGACATATGCTTATAATGTTTCAAATTATTGATAAATGAATTATATGATATTGTTAGACCTTATGGAATCAACTTTGATTTTTTGTTATCACATTGGTTTGATGCTTGTATTCAATCAATCAACATATTTTCCTTTTAATTCTTCCACATTTGGCATATCCATCTAACAATGAACTTATGATACTCCCATCAAGAAGTGCATGATTGCATGGTTTTATGGTGGATGTCCCTCTCTTTTTTAAATTCCAATTTTATTCATCTACATGAGTAAGGGAGATCAATTTCATTTCTTTCAATTGTATTTAAAGGTCATTAAAGTTTTTTCAAACAATGTGATTAAATAAATATTATTCAGCATTTACCTCTATCATCAAGGTTGATTCATTCCTCCTCTTATTTTACCAAATAATTTGGATGAATCACCCATGGCTCCTTACATTTCTTGAAGAAAATTTTCAAAGACTTTGCAACATGTCTTCTCTTCTTCCATATAGTTCATGTTCATTGAAGACATTTGGTCAAACAATAAATATGCTTTGTATATTCTCACAACACCAATAGTCATGGTACAATGCTTACAAGATCCATAGTTGAAGAGAAGCTATGTGAAGCTTCTAGAACCATGGACCTATACTTAATTTAGTATTATTGCATCCATGTTACTTATGAAAGTGGAACTTTCACATAGATAAGTAGGGAAACCAAAATTGAAAGCCAAACTTAACATAGAAAAGTCAAGCAAGCCTCAACTATATTCTCATTAAACACTGTGAATTCAAATATCTTTGGCGGAGCATATCTCGCAGCTCGTGCAAGATATGGATGAGATTCTAGTTCCTAAAAGACCGTGTTGTAGAGACCTACAATAACCTCTCTCTCTTTTTGGAGATCGCATTCCATTTTCATTCTACAACGCCATCTCGGGTGATGTTGAAACTTGTAGTGTTGGCCAGTACAAAGTTGCCAACTGCCAAATCTCTCTCATCTTTCGTCGTGGGATCAAACTATTTGCTCCATTAGCTCTGGGTGGCCAGGTAAACCCTATCCGCAACCTCTTCTTGTCCCCTTTAGTGCTCGAACGTTCTCAGGCACACTGAACCAGAATGTCCCTAAGGGTCACTAAATGCCATAGGGCTGCAATTTTTGACGGGGCATATCTCGGAGCTCGTGCAAGATATGGATGAGATTCCAATTCCTAAAGGACCATGTTGTAGAGACCTACAATAACCTCTCTCTCTTTTTGGAGATCACATTCCATTTTCATTCTACAATGCCATCTCGGGTGATGTTGAAACTTGCAGTGTTGGCCACTACAAAGTTGCCAACTACCAAATCTCTCTCATCTTTCGTTGTGGGATCAAATTGTCTACTCCATTAGCTTTGAGTGGCCAAGTAAACCCTATCCCTCACCTCATCTTGTCCCCTTCAGTGCTCGAACGTTCTTAGGCACACTGAACCAGAATGTCCCTAAGGGTCACTAAATGCCACAGGGCTGCAATCTTTGACGGGGCATATCTCAGAGCTTGTGCGAGATATGGATGAGATTATAATTCCTACATGACCATGTTGCAAAGACCTACAATAACCTCTCTCACTTTTTGAAGATTGCATTCCGTTGTCATTCTACAATGCCATCTCGGGTGATGTTTAAACTTGCAGTGTTGGCCAGTACAAAGTTGCCAACTGCCAAATCTCTCTCATCTTTCGTTGTGGAATCAAACTGTCTGCTCCATTAGCTCCAGGTGGCTGGTATCCCCAACCTCATCTTGTCCCCTTCAGTGCTCGAACGTTCTCAGGCACGTTGAACTAGAATGTCCCTAAGGGTCACTAAATGCCACAGGGCTGCAATCTTTGACGGGGGATATCTCGGAGCTCGTGTGAGATATGGATGAGATTCTAATTCCTACAAGACCGTGTTGCAGAGACCTAAAATAACCTCTCTCTCTTTTTGGATATCGCATTCTATTTTCATTCTACAACGCCATCTCGGGTGATGTTGAAACTTGCAGTGTTGGCCAGTACAAAGTTGCCAACTACCAAATCTCTCTCATCTTTCGTCATGGGATCAAACTGTCTGCTCCATTAGCTCCGGGTGGCCGGGTAAACCCTATCTCCAACCTCGTCTTGTCCCCTTCAGTGCTCAAACGTTCTCAGGCACGCTGAACCAGAATGTCCCTAAGGGTCACTAAATGCCACAGGGCTGCAATCTTTAACGGGGCATATCTCGAAGCTCATGCTAGATATGGATGAGATTCCAATTCCTACAAGACCGTGTTGTAGAGACCTACAATAACCTCTCTCTCTTTTTGAAGATCGCATTCTGTTTTCATTCTACAATGCCATCTCAGTTGATGTTGAAACTTGCAATGTTGGCCAGTACAAAGTTGCCAACTGCCAAATCTCTCTCATCTTTCGTCGTGGGATCAAACTGTCTACTCCATTAGCTCCAGGTGGACGGGTAAACCCTATCCCCAACCTCATCTTGTCCCCTTCAGTGCTCGAACATTCTCAGGAATGCTAAACCAGAATGTCCCTAAGGGTCACTAAATCCCACAGGGCTGCAATCTTTGATGGGGCATATCTCGGAGCTCGTGCGAGATATGGATGAGATTCTAGTTCCTACAGGACCGTGTTACAGAGACCTACAATAACCTCTCTCTCTTTTTGGAGATCACATTCTATTTTCATTCTACAATGCCATCTCGGGTGATGTTGAAACTTGCAGTGTTGGCCAGTACAAAGTTGCCAACTGCCAAATCTCTCTCATCTTTCGTCGTGGGATCAAACTGTCTACTCCATTAGCTTCGGGTGGCTGGGAAAACCCTATCCCCAACCTCGTCTTGTCTCCTTCAGTGCTCAAACGTTCTCAGGCACACTGAACCAGAATGTCCCTAAGGGTCACTAAATGCCAGACGGCTGCAATCTTTGATGGGGCATATCTCGGAGCTCGTGTGAGATATGGATGAGATTCCAATTCCTACAAGACCGTGTTGTAAAGACCTACAATAACCTCTCTCACTTTTTGGAGATCGCATTCCATTTTCATTCTACAATGCCATCTCGGGTGATGTTGAAACTTGCAGTGTTGGCCAGTACAAAGTTGCCAACTGCCAAATCTCTCTCATCTTTCGTCGTGGGATCAAACTGTTTGCTCCATTAGCTCTGGGTGGCCAGGTAAACCCTATTCCCAACCTTGTCTTGTCCCCTTCAGTGCTCGAACGTTCTCAAGCACACTGAACCAGAATGTCCCTAAGGGTCACTAAATGCCACAGGGCTGCAATCTTTGACGGGGTATATCTCGGAGCTCATGCGAGATATGGATGAGATTCTGATTCCTACAAGACCATGTTGTAGAGACCTACAGTAACCTCTCTCTCTTTTTGAAGATCACATTCTGATTTCATTCTACAATGCCATCTCGGGTGATGTTGAAACTTGCAGTGTTGGCCAGTACAAAGTTGCCAACTATCAAATCTCTCTCATCTTTCATCGTGGGATCAAACTGTCTGCTCCATTAGCTTTGGGTGGCCAGGTAAACCCTATCCCCAACCTTGTCTTGTCCCCTTCTTTGCTCGAACGTTCTCAGGCACGCTGAACCGGAATGTCCCTAAGGGTCACTAAATGCCACAGGGCTACAATCTTTGACGAGGCATATCTCGAAGCTCGTGCGAGATATGGATGAGATTCTAGTTCCTATAGGACCGTGTTGTAGAGACCTACAATAACCTCTTTCACTTTTTGGAGATCACATTCCATTTTCATTCTACAATGCCATCTCGGGTGATGTTGAAACTTGCAGTGTTGGCCAGTACAAAGTTGCCAACTGCCAAATCTCTCTCATCTTTCGTCGTGGGATCAAACTGTCTGCTCCATTAGCTCTGGGTGCTGGGTAAACCCTATCCCCAACCTCGTCTTGTCCCCTTTAGTGCTCGAACGTTCTCAGGCACACTGAACCAGAATGTCCCTAAGGGTCACTACATGCCATAGGGCTACAATCTTTGATGGGGCATATCTCGGAGCTCGTGTGAGATATGGATGAGATTCCAATTCCTACAGGACCATGTTGCAGAGACCTACAATAACCTCTCTCACTTTTTGGATATTGCACTCCATTTTCATTCTACAATGCCATCTCGGGTGATGTTGAAACTTGCAGTGTTGGCCAGTACAAAGTTGCCAACTGCCAAATCACTCTCATCTTTCATCGTGGGATCAAACTGTCTGCTCCATTAGCTCCAAGTGGCTGGGTAAACCCTATCCCCAACCTCATCTTGTCCCCTTTAGTGCTCGAACGTTCTCAGGCACACTAAACTGGAATGTCCCTAAGGGTCACTAAATGCCACAGGGCTGCAATCTTTGATGGGGTATATCTCGGAGCTTGTGCAAGATATGGATGAGATTCCAATTCCTACAGGACTGTGGTGCAAAGACCTACAATAACCTCTCTCACTTTTTGAAGATCGCATTCCATTTTCATTCTACAATGCCATCTCGGGTGATGTTGAAACTTGTAGTGTTGGGTAGTAAAAAGTTGCCAACTGCCAAATCTCTCTCATCTTTCGTCGTGGGATCAAATTGTCTGCTCCATTAGCTCTAGGTGGTCGGGTAAACCCTATCCCCAACCTCGTCTTGTCCCCTTCAGTGCTTGAGCGTTCTCAGGCACACTAAACTGGAATGTCCCTAAGGGTCACTAAATCCCACAGGGCTGCAATCTTTGACGGGGCATATCTCGAAGCTCGTGCGAGATATGGATGAGATTCCAGTTCCTACAAGACCGTGTTGTAGAGACCAGAGATCAGCCAAGGATAAGGATAGCATAGTAAGAAAATGATTATTTATCTGGTCGATATAAGTCTTTTATATAACAAACCATTTATATGCATAGTAAAAGAACTGAATATAGATTTGAGACATATTGATCACCTGCAGTCTGATCATCTTCACAAGTATGCAACTTTTGTTTCACTATTTCATGTGGATTTATTGAACTTTCTTTATGAGGTCATTTACAGATGGGATGTTCAAAGGTTGAGTTCCTATGGGCCGTCAATACTTTGACTATACTTTAAGTCAACGATTATCAATATGGGAAAAAATGGAACTCGTTGTATTTTGAAGTACTGAGAAGATGGCCTTGCCCTTCCCCAGGAGTTTCAGAAATGGGAGACATTAGGTAAGAGAGTGAAAATGTTACTATCGCTTCAACGCACATGACACAATTGGAAATGCAAATTTTGATGGTAATCATTTTGTGATAAGGGAGAGACTAGGGATGATCGTTGTTACTATCTCTTTAGTAGTGGATTTTTGTTTTCTCTTGAATTTGGTGGTGGGGGATAAGTGGTAATTCTCCTTGGATATTCCTTCTTATGATGTTAGTGATAAGTGTTGCTCTTTGAAAACACTTGTACAATCTTTTTTAAATTATTAGATAAAAACAAAGAATTGTAAGTATTAAACAAGATTAGCCTTTAGTTCCTAGAAGATCTTTATTTCCCCATCAATGCATTTAGAAAGTTAAGTTTTAAGAAGATCATAAATAGAAAAAATTAGAGAAGCGATTTAAACATTTATATTGATTGGAAACATGTGAGTCTTGAGTTTCCTCTACCTTTTAAAGAACGTTCCTTAGCTAGCATACCTAATTCCACATTCCATAAAAGTGTCATTGCACTAAAGATTTAGGAAACCAACTGCTCTAAGATAAAGCTTCTCGGTCAATAATAATCTAGCCTATTGAGGTACATAATACTTCTCAATTAAACTTGTGTTAATTCAGTATTAATTTTGTAATTAACTACAATTTCAGTATCTGTGTACAGGGGGTGACTGAGAAAACTATTTGAGGTCCAATTTGAAAATATATTTGTAAGGATCTCAACCAAGGTTCACAACTTCGATGATTAATACATTCATTCAGGCTAGAACCTCACTACAAAAAAATAACATATAAAAAAGGTAGTGAATAACGTCATGTCGAGACCCAAATCAACCACTGAAAGTCAAATCAGCATAATGTGGAACAACAATATATGCATTGAGTGGGTTGTCATAGAAAAGCTTCAGAATAAAATTCATGTCTAGAATTAAAAGACCTTAAAGAAAATTTATGCTTGTAACACAAAATGGCCATTCAAAATTGAATATGATTACAATATGTGAAATAGCATTACGAGAACTTGTAATGCTCTTGTGAACATCGTGTTAATTATTGTAAGAATCCCTAAGATGCTTGTTATACTCAAAATTTTATTGAAATTGAATTAATTTTTATCCTGTCGGTTAATTGGCTTAGGGTGATATATGCTTCTTGGATGGAATAATGAGTTCGTGATTAACTTTGTATTAAGATTCATAGCATCTTCTAGTTATTTGCAAAGGAAATTTATAAATTAAGCTAATGTCATATGGCTTGCTGGAGAAAGATGTTTGTGTTCTTATTGATGGGTACTAATGACTATCCACATTTAGTTCTTCAATATCCTATTTGACAAGCTTTCCATAGACATTTCTTTGCCATACTAAGTATTTTTGAAAACATATTTGAGTAGAAGCACTATAGTAGATACTACATGATGTTTTAACAAATAAAGTAATGGGTTAAAGACTATTATTTCCAAGGTATTATGTCATAGTATTTTAATTGTAATGAAAACTTAGACTAATGATATTCTTGAAGGTAACTTTGACATGTAGCAAGAAAGACAACCTACAGCCAAGGCTATATTGTGCCTACAACCAAAGCCATAAATGCTCATAGCCAAAGCCACTAGTGCACATAGCCAAAGCCATGGATGCTTATAGCCAAAGTTACAAGTGTTCGCAGTCAAAGCCATGAGTACATGAAGTCGATGATCACAATTGTTTACAACTATTCACCAGAAACAACTTCTTTGCAGTTTTTGAGAAATACTAATAAAGCAAAAAATAACATCTACTAGTTCGTAGACATAATGGCAACTCTCTAGCAATTGAATTTAATTTCATACATGCACATATCTAATTTAATGTCATACATGAACATATCTAATTTAACATCGTAAATGAACAAACATATAATATAAAATGATAATAGAGTAACTGAGAGGGGGAGGGGGTGAATCAGTTATTCCAAAAACTTTCCACAGTCCCTAAGATGTCTAAATATACCCTTGATCTGATTAATAAAATGTTGAAACTTGATAATGCAACAAATGATAAATATTAAGAACTGATATGTTATCATGCACAAAGTAATTCAGTAATTAAGAACACATGAGACACCAGTTTTAACGTGGAAACCCAATATAGAAAAAACCACCAATGTAACGTTTTCACTCTTCTGAAGTGAGCCCTGTTAGGAGCCAACCCTGTTAAAGGTTACAAAAACACACTGTTAGGTGTGACCCTGTTAAAGGATTTAATCACCCTGTTAGTTGTGGCCTTGCTATAGGTCTTTAGAACAATTCAACTGAACTGTCACCTTGTTAGAGGATTTATTGAATGATTGTTAAACCAACTCTATTAAGAGATTTTGAATACACTGTTACAATGGTTAGAAAGCAACAATGAAATGACCTGATATAATGTGCAACTTATCTTTGCTGATTGCAGATCTCTGTTATGCTTGACTAGAGCCTTACTGATCAAATACAACTTTGCAGCTCCTTCAACACATCTAATCCTTCATTAGACTTTTCTCAACATTCGCCTCTTCATACTATAATTTGCATTCATAACTTCTCTTTCACAATTACACACTTTAATCCATAACTTGAATGACCATATATACCTTTCAGATTATCTAAGTCGGCTTATTTTACTGACTATTCAAACAATTACAATAGTTGGCTAGAAGTAATTAATTTGCACATCCTAATACTGGCTGACCTTGCATGGAAAACTTTGTTTAGAAAATAATTCCTGTGTTAATTGACTGAGCTCGGTGTATACAGCGAACTTTGTGACAATCCTTCAATTGTCGGGAGAACTCGGTAAGTACTGAGTTTCCTGACATAACCGAGTAAGCTCGGTAGAAACTACCCTTTGGGGACCGAGTGAAGCTCAATTAATACTGACTTCTTCATGATTTATTTGATGACTGAGTGAGCTCGGTGGAAACTAACCTTTGGAGATCGAGTGAATCTCGGTTAACACTGACTTTTCCATAATTCATTTGATGACTGAGTGAGCTTGGTGGAAACTAACCTTTGGAGACTGAGTGAATCTCAGTTAACACTGGCTTTTCACATTTCCTTCATTGACTGAGTTAGCTCGGTTAACACTGTCTTCCATATTTCCTTCGATGATCGAGTGAGCTCGGTTGGCACTATGAATTGTATTGCAGACTGCCTGAGCTCGGTGAACTTGAGACTAATGACTGATATGAAATTTGCGTGACATCAAAGAAAACATTATCCAACAATCTCTCTCTTTGGCATTGATGGCAACACAATATGTCATAACAGAAATGAAATTTTGAAAACAAGTTCAACAAGATAACAGACTTCTCCCTCTTTCAATAGTCTCCCTCTGTTAAGGGACTTTATAGCAAACTTTTCAAATCTTCACAAATTTCAGAAGGATATGACAGTAAAATCTCTCCCTCTTTGACAACACATGCCAAAGACAACAGAAGTTAAGTGAATTATAAGGTACCTTTAGTACTGATTCATATGCAATGATTTCTAATAAAACTGCATCAATAGATAGATCTTCAATCTTGTATGCGTTGATGCATCACTAGAACTTATTTTAGTGGACTTCAGATAGGGGAATGACCTCTAACTTACCTCTGAGATACAAAAATGCATCCTTAGGTAAAGGCTTTGTGAATATGTCAGCAATTTGTTCTTTTGTATGGACATATTCCAATCTGATCTCCTTGTCTTGCACCAATTCTCTGACAAAATGATATTTTATTGCAATATGCTTGGTCTTGGAATGCATCACTGGATTCTTAGATATGTTGATTGCACTAGTATTGTCACAGAACATGACAATTGGTTCTTTGATTTCCATCTTCATTCCTTGCAATAACTGCTTAAACCATACGATATTTGAACAGTTTATTGTTGCAGCAACATATTTTGCCTCTGCTGTAGATTGGGATGTACAATTCTACTTTTTGCTTGTCCAGGAAACTAATCTTTTTCCAAGAAAGAATGCTCCTCCACTTGTGCTTTTTCTGTCATCAAGGTTTCCTTCCCAATCAACATCAGTAAACACTTTCAAATCCAAATTACCTTCAAATTTGTACCATAAGCCATAATCTTCAGTTCCTTTCAAATATCTCATTATTCTTTTGATTTCCATCAGGTGAGTTTCTCTTGGCTTTGCTGAAAATCTTGCAACAATACCAATTGCAAGGGCAATATCTGGCCTGGTATGAACTACGTATTGCAATTTTCCAATCATAGATCTATACAATGTTTGATCTACCTCTTTGGATTCATCATCTTTGGTAAGTTTCAATCCAGTACACATAGGAGTTCCAACTAGTTTACAGTCCTCCATACCAAACTTTTTCAATATCTCCTTGATGTATTTTGATTGAGTGATGTAGATGTCATTCTTATTTTGTTGAATTTTAAGACCAAAAAAGAATTTTATTTCACCAAACATAGACATTTCAAATTCCTTGTTCATTTGTTCTGAAAATTCTTTGCAAAGATCATCATGCCCTATGAAAACAGTATCATCTACAAATATTTCTGCCAAGACAATCTTATTATCTGGTCCTTCCTTTATATATAAGCTACTATTATCATTAGTTCTTTGAAAACCAATCTGAATAAGATAGTTATGCAATCTTTCATACCATGCTCTAGGGGCTTGTTTCAGACCATATAGTGCCTTGTGTAATTTGCAGACCATGTCTTTTTTATCTGGATCAACAAAGCCTTCAGGTTGTTCAATGTAAACCTCTTCATCCAATATTCCATTGAGAAATGTTGACTTGACATCCATCTGATAAACTCTGAATCCTTTGTGAGCAGCATATGCAAGTAAGGTTCTGACTCCTTCCAATCTTGCAACAGGAGCAAAGGTTTCTCCATAATCTATGCCTTCTTCTTGAGAGTATCCTTTGCATACCAATCTGGCTTTGTTTCTGGATACTTTACCATCTTCAGTCAACTTGTTTCTAAATACCCACTTGGTTCCAATTACATTCTTATTTTTAGGCCTCGGTACAAGAGTCCATGTCTTGTTCTTCTCTATCTGTTCTATTTCTTTGTTCATTGCCTCAATCTAGCTATCATTTTCCAATGCATCTTTAATGCTTCTAGGTTCAAAATTAGCAAGTAAGCAGGTATTTTTTAGCTTGCTTCTTGTCAAGGTTCCTTCATATTTGTCTCCAATGATCTGATCTGGTGCATGATGTCTTCTAACATATTTAGCTAATACAGGTTCTTTGCCTCTTGAATGAGTTTCATTCCTATCTCCTTGTGCTTCAATTTCATGTTCAAGCTGTTTTGATTCGGTAAGAATTGGCTCGGGCACTTCAGACTCGGTAGATACTGAATGTTGCTATGTCTCGGTTTGAACTATTTGCTACTCGGTTACTGATGATTCTGGAGTTGAGGATTCTTGAGTGAACAGAATGCTTGGTATAATATCTGGTTCAATGTAAACAAATCTTCTATAATCTTTAGGTACCTTTTTGCTTTCTTCTTCAGATTTGTCTGCAAACTCATCAACTTTCACATGTGCACTTTCTATGACTTTGTGAGTGGATAGATTCAAACATCTATATGCTTTGCTTTTGCAAGAATATCCTAATAATATTCTTTCATCACCTTTTTCATCAAATTTTCCTTTTCTAGATTCTTTCAAGATATAACATTTGCTTCCAAATATTTTCAGATAACTTACATTGGGTTTGTAACCATACCATAATTCATAGGGAGTTTTGAATGAGTCCTTCTTCAACTATACTCTGTTTAAGGTATGAACTGCAGTGCTGATGGCTTCCTTCTAGTATTTGATAGCAACCTTCTTTTCTATCATCAGGGTTCTTGCACAATCCATGATGGATCTGTTTCTTCTTTTAGCTATTCCATTTTGTTCAGGAGTTCCTGGTGCTGAGACTTGTCTTTTAATACCTTTTTCAATGCAAAAGTTGTTGAATTCATGTGAGATGAATTCACCACCTCTATCTGAACTTAAGCATTTTAGTCTTTTTCCTGTTTCTTTTTCTACTCTTGCCAAATACCATTTGAATTTCTCAAATGCTTCTGATTTATTCCTTAGATACATGGCAGTCATCATTCTTGAGTAGTCATCAACAAAAAGAATGAAAAACTTTTCTCTAGTATAGCTTTCTATTCCAATGGGTCCACATAAATTAGTATGCACAATTTCTAATATATCTTCAGACTGATAGTTCTTATTTTTAAAACTAGTCTTTCCCATTTTACCAATCTGACAATTCTTGCATAGTCCAACCTCAGGTTTCTTAATGTTAGGAATGCCTCTTACTTTCTTGAATTTGCTTATTTTTACCAGGTTATCAACATTGACATGACACAATCTTTTATGCCATAACCAACTTTCTTCAATTTGAGCAATAAAACATGAGCATTTACCAAGTTTTAGATAGAACAAGTTACCTTTAGTTTGGGTGCCAGATCCTATCATCTTTCCTTTCTCATTCAACAATCTTGCCTTTCCATGCATGAATTCCACCTTGAATCCAGTATTGAGTAACTGTGCCACGCTTAGCAAATTATGTTTAAGACCTTCAACCCAATAGGCATTATCACATACAAGTTCTTTGGTTAGACAGATTCTTCCTCTTCCTTTTATGAAACAAGGTTCATTATTACCAAACCTTACACTGCCACCATCATAGTCCTCAAACTGATTAAACTTAGTTTTATCACCAGTCATATGATGTGAGCAGCCACTGTCTATAATCCATGTATCATTCTTACTTATATGAGAAACAAGTGCCATTTTATCTTCTTCATCACTATCAGAATTATCTTTAACAATAATATAAATAATTTTATCCTCACTATTATCAAAATCTTTAGAATTTTCAGCCATGAAGCATGATTTCTTACCTTTGTTCTTGGATGTTTTGAAGTCTTTCTTGCCATTCCATTTCTTTTCATCATGGTTTTTCTTGTTTGGACACCTTGCTGCAATATGACCAATTTCTTCACAAGAAAAATAGATTTGAGGAACTTTACCTTTGTATTTTCCTCTGCCTCTAGAGTATTTCCTTGCTAGTAGAGCTTCAATCACTTCGAGGTCACTGTCTGAACTTTGGCTTGATTCATCTTCACTTTCTGACTGAGATTCCTTCTCCTTTTTGTTTTTCCCTTTGAGTGAGAGCTTGGCTTGAAATGCTGACTCAATATTTTTGGAGGCTGGAACATAGTTATCAAAGTTATCTAGTTTAAATGCAGTTAGTCTTCCAACTATGGCCTCAAGATTTATTTGATGATTTTCTTCACACCTTCTTTCCTGAATTGCAAAAATTCTGATTGCATAAACAGGAAGCAAGGTTCTGAGAACTTTGCTTATAACTGTTTCTCCTTTGATATCACCTCCAGATGCTCTGATTGCACTCACACATGCTTTAACTCTTTCAACATACTTTGCAATGTTTTCATCCTCTTTCATCCTCATTTGATCAAATTGTCCTCTTAGACTTTCTGCTTTTTCTCTTCTTACATTATCATCTCCTCCATAGATCTCTTTTAGCTTGTTCCACATCTCAAAGGTAGTTGTGTAGTCCTTAATATCATCAAATTCTTCATAACTGAGAGAAGATGCTATGTCTATCATCATATTGTTGTGAGTCTTCTTTTCAGCAATGTCATTGACAGACAATGTGCCAGGAGGTTCTTCATATTTTTCTTCAAGGTATTTTAGTCCAGTATCACCAACAGTAGCCAGATGAAGTCTCATCAATCCTTGCCATGCGGAGAAGTTATCTCTGTTGAGTTTTGGAATTTCTCTTTTGTAAGACATCTTGATCTTTGGCTTAGATCCTTGAAATCTTTTCTTGCAAGCACCAAAAGCTCTAATACCAATTTTTGGAAATGAGAATAGAGTAACTGAGAGGGGGAGGGGGTGAATCAGTTATTCCAAAAACTTTCCACAGTCCCTAAGATGTCTAAATATACCCTTGATCTGATTAATAAAATGCTGAAACTTGATAATACAGCAAATGATAAATATTAAGAACTGATATGTTATCATGCACAAAGTAATTCAGTAATTAAGAACACATGAGACACCAGTTTTAACGTGGAAACCCAATATGGGAAAAACCACCAATGTAACTTTTTCACTCTTCTGAAGTGAGCCCTATTAGGAGCCAACCCTATTAAAGGTTACAAAAACACACTGTTAGGTGTGACCCTGTTAAAGGATTTAATCACCCTGTTAGGAGTGGCCTTGTTAGAGGTCTTTAGAACAATTCAACTGAACTGTCACCTTGTTAGAGGATTTATTGAATGGCTGTTAAACCAACTCTGTTAAGAGATTTTGAATACACTGTTACAATGGTTAGAAAGCAACAATGAAATGACCTGATATAATGTGCAACTTATCTCTGCTAATTGCAGATCTCTGTTATGCTTGACTGGATCCTTACTGATCAAATACAACTTTGTAGCTCCTTCAACACATCTGATCCTTCATCAGAATTTTCTCAACATTCGCCTCTTCATACTATAATTCGCATTCATAACTTCTCTTTCACAATTACACAATTTAATCCATAACTTGAATGACCATATATACCTTTCAGATTATCTAAGTCGGCTCGAATTATTGACTATTCAAACAATTACAACAGTCGGCTAGAAGTAATTAATTTGCACATCCTAATACTGGCCGACCCTGCACGGAAAACTTTGTTCAGAAAATAATTCCTGTGTTAACCGACTGAGCTCGGTGTATATAGCGAACTTTGTGACAATCCTTCAGTTGTCAGGAGAACTCGATAAGTACTGAGTTTCCTGAGATAACCGAGTAAGCTCAATGGAAACTACCCTTTGGGGACCGAGTGAAGCTCGGTTAGTACTAACTTCTTCATGATTTATTTGACGACCGAGTGAGCTCAGTGGAAACCAACCTTTGGAGACCGAGTGAATCTCGGTTAACACTGACTTTTCCATAATTCATTTGATGACCGAGTGAGCTCGGTGGAAACTAACCTTTGGAGACCGAGTGAATCTCGGTTAACACTGGCTTTTCACATTTCCTTCGTTGAATGAGTTAGCTCGGTTAACACTATCTTCCATATTTCCTTCGATGACTGAGTGAGCTCGGTTGGCACTATAAATTGTATTGCAGACTGTCTGAGCTTGGTGAACTTGAGACTAATGACTGATATGACATTTTCATGACATCAAGGACAACATTATCCAACACATATCTAATTTAATGTCATATACGAACATATCTAATTTAATGTCATACATGAACAAACATATAATATAAAATGATAACCAATAATGTAATATACATTAACAAACACATAATATATTATGATAACCAATAATGTCGTATATGAACAAACATATCATATATTAACCAATAATGTCATACATCAAATAAATGTCATAATCAAATATAGAATGTCATATGTACATCAAATGTATGTCAAATATGTCTCTCTGATGCCTATATATATACATGGGGAAGGAAACAAGTCTCTCTCTCTCTCTCTCTATATATATATATATATGTATTGAATATCTCAACTACATCTTTTCCTTCCCACGAGGGGAAGGAAACAAGTCTCTCGACATCCTCTGCTGTCGTGTGGAGGGAGACAGTGGAGATGATGGGGCCCTCCTGACACGCTCACTTGACCTCTTGTTGAGGCTCTTCTCCAGGTCCAACTGATACAAAGAAAGTAGATATGAATCAATATTTATTTGTAGTGCCTGCCCCTAGTTTACATTTTTCGAGCTACATTTATGATATGATTGCCAAACTCTTTTAGGCCAATTTATGTTTGATGAGTAGTATTATTATTTTAGAGATTATCAGAGGATGTTTACACTCAGTTTATTATATGATGAGATTACTTGGTACTCTATATTTCGTGCATGTATGATGATTATTCAATGGTTTTAGTTATCGATGATGATTAGTTAGATGGCTTATTATTTCATGTGCCTCTTATGGATACTTACCCCATATTGCATGTGTATGGTGTGCGTGTTGTTTTATTTATGTATGGTGTTTCTGATATGGTTAAGGAAGGGAGTCGTAGTCACCTGCTAGTCGGGATCTACACGATGCACCACTTCCTGCCATTGCCTGTTTAGCTTAGAATATTGTGTTTGTACATGCGTGGATTTTATGCAGGTTGCAGGTACCGGGTATCGACTTCCCTGAATTGTCAGGATGAGCGTACCCTATCGCACTGTCTCAATGGTAAGAGAGGGCAGATAAACTCTTAAGTCCAAATCCTAAACCCTTTAGCCAATTGTCCTAATTGATAATTAGGACAAGTATCTGAGTTAAGTACCCTCCGAATGCATCAAATGATGTAATTTTGTGATTATAACCCTTTTGTTTGATTTGGTATGTATTTTTCTATGATGGGTTTTCGTATGTTGCTTTATGAGTCCTTGGTGTATTTTCTATAAATTAAGTCTAATTAAAAAGACTAATTAATGATTTAATTTAATAAGGAATTATTATGATATCTTTATATTTAATTAATTAATTAATTAATTAAATAAAAGAATTAAAGTTGGAAATTAAAGTTCAAGATATATTTAGAACAGGATAATATTTATTTAATTTAATAATAATATATTTGGAGTTCATTTTTAAATAAATGCTAAATATTATTGTTATTTAAATTAATTAAATATGTTATCAATTAAGTTCTAAAATAAATTAAAAAGTTGAAAGATATTAATTTATTAAGAATTCTAGATCGCATGATATAAACATGAGTTAAATATAAGAATTAAATTAAAAGATTAAATTATAAAAATTAATAATGTTATTTTAATTTCTTAAAAGTGCACATAAGATTTAAAGTAATACATTAATTAAGAATTGAAGTCAAGTGAAATTTTAAATAAAGTTATTTAATAATTCAACTTAAGGTGCATGAAAGTTGAATGCAAAAAAATAAGAAAAGATAATAAAAGTTAAATTGGAGTTAACTGAGTTGTGCAAAGAGTCTTCTCGGGTAAACGCACAATTAGTGCCCCGAATTGAGGAGAATTTGCTTATCACAACTTTAGGGGTTCATTTTTGAGAGATAGGAATCTGGACGGGAATTTTTGGGGGACAAATTTTGGAAGCAAATTTCAGAAGGCTGATACGAAGAAAGTCTTCGAGGGGAAGGTTATTGAGAGGAGCAAATTCGCATACAGTTCTTGGAGATTTCATAATAGCATCAGGATCAGGTAGGGTCTTGTGTTTTGACTATCCATTAAATATGCAATTATTCCTTCCTGTCTTCTTCATGTCCGGGGCTTGTAGATCTAAATTCGTTGTGATAAAAGTTTTAACTGTTCAATATTGTGAATTTTATTAATTGCTCTTCAACAATTTCTGTGTCCATGGAGACTGGATGAATTTTTAGAACCCTTGTTTTCTCGATTTAGAAATTAACATTTAATTTAGTAGGGGTTTTGATTTTTTTTTAAATTAAAAAGTTTTAGATAAAAATAAATAATTAAATATATATATATTATATATTTATCCTTTGGGAGAAATTGTTTTATTGAAAATTAAACAAAATTATTTTTTTTAAAATAAAACTTAATTTATTTTATTTATATTAAAATTAAATAAAATAAAACAAAAAAATATATATATATATATAAATTATAATTATATTATAGTGGGGGGGGAGGGAATCATCCCATACCTGCCCCCCACTGTCGGAGGCCGACAGTACTTGCGTCGCAGGTACAAAGTACCTGCCACCGCAGGCCCTGCGACCGCAGGCCTGCGGCCAAAGCCGACGGGCTATAAACGTGTGTGTTAAGAAATAAAAGATAAAACTTAGTTTTCATTTTTTTAAAAAATTTTTTATAATTTTTAAAATTATTAAAACAAATTTTTTTTATTTAAATTTTTTTTTTAAATAATAAAATTATAATATATTCAATTTTATAATAGATTAAACTTTTTTAACATTTAATAAATAAATATTAAAGGCATAGATATAGTTGTAAATTTTAATTTATTAATAATTTTGCTTAAATATTAACAAATTAACAATTATTAGTTAGATTAAAATAAGTAATTAGATCAAATGAATATTGATTAATTTAATTAAAATTAGTTTAATTAAGTTAATTAATAATGAATTTTATTTGACTAGATTATAAATTTGGATATTGATTTAATGAAAGTTATTATAGAACTGAGTTATTCGTAAAAGGGTAGTTGTGAAAACTTTGTTACTTGAATTCGACATTAAACTAAAACATAAACCTTACCTTAACTTAAATAATATACTTTCAGATCGAATCTCTGAGACTTTGATGTTGTCTTTGTACTTTGAATGTTTTGGGGTTGGTTTAGCGTTGACCAGTTCAGGTTGTTACCAAAGGCTCGGGGTTGTGAATGTGATGTCTTGATGATTTGGTCTCGATCTTTCTTAACCTGACCATGGTAATGTAATGAAGTGCTCTATGACATGATTGTGTTTACTATTTGTTATTGCTTTCCAGTTTCCTTGTGTGAAGCTGAGGTGTATGTAATTGAGAATACCTAACTTAACCATTTTTGAGTCTCGATCAGTTATATTTGATAACCATTTCTGAGTCTCGATCAGTTATACTTGTATTACTTTCTGGTTGCTCATTAGAGAACCATTGGATTTTGTGACTTATCATTGATGCCTTCAGTTGCTGATAGAGAACTGTCGTGATTACATGATCACTATTTGATGTTATCTGTTGCTCATGAAGAACTGATGTAATTTTGTGGATTATCTTTTTTTTATGATGTTTTTCAGTTGCTCGTGCAGGACTGAGATGGTTTTATTATGATTCTTTGATTTACGAGTTCATGAGCTAGGGTAGGTTATCTATGTGTAGAGTCGGGGAGTGACTTGCAATGGGGGTCAGAGCCCTAAGAGGCTGCCTTGAGAAACCCATTGTAAGTCATTTTTAATAAGTGAAAACATTTTACACTAAATGAGAGAAAATGAACCTAACAAGATAATTGTATGTTCTCTCCCATGCCATGAGTGCTAGTACAAACTAGGATGGGGTAGAGAGAATGCTTGGTTACGACCTTGCATTCCATAGTATGCCTCGTCAGTACGAGAGGATACTAGTGGCCGCAGGATCAGTAGGGACCCGGGATTCCTAAGGGATTGCTCGGGTAACTTCTACATGACTTTTGCGATGACACTTTCCCGCTTGCATATTAGGTTTCCTACGTGTCTTGTGGTACCTCTGGGATTTAGATGTCGATCTTTTTAGGAACCCTTGAGTTAGCATACTTATAGGATTTCCTAGACTTAGAGAGTAATTTTGATTATAGGTTTTTTTGTTATCCTATTTGGGACTTGAGACTATCTCCTTAGCGCGGTGGGAGTGGACCATTTAGGTTCCACGCGGTCGGGTGGTAGTGCTTTTACTCTTACCATTGAGATCCGTTCCGTGGTCACCGTGGCTGGAGTTTTCGTGATTGGCATTTACCTACACTATGTTCTTGGATTAGTATGATGGATGGTTAGATTTTATGATAGATGTTTTATCATTATGGATGTATGGATGTATCATGTATGGTGAATAGTTTCATATATTTTTACTGTACTTTGTATCATGGATTTGAGGATGTTGTATCTTGATCTTTACATATGTATATTCTTTTAAGCCTTTCATACCCTGTGACATGTACAGTGGATGAATGAGCATTCCGAATTAATTTGCCAAGGAGCATTCGGAACAAATGTATATTATGGACATTGGAGTTTCTCATTATTCTTTTATATGTATGTGATAGTTGTTAGACTTAGAATTAATTAAATTTAAACGTGACTCAACGTCTTGGGATCTTTAAGAAATGTAACTTGCAATGTATGTTTGTCGGTGATTACATGTTATTGCTTCCGCTACTATTTGTTTGATGTGTATGTCATACTTTCTTACTTTAAAAAAAAAAATGTTTAGCAAACTTAGTGAAACTTTAGGTTAATTCTTTTGGATCCCTTGGCGGGGCGTTACATTATTATACATTGAAATCAAATATATGTACACATAAAATCAATTATTTTCTTACCGCCAACAAATAGTCACTCTGTAAGTCCACCTCAAATGCTTGTGGATGATCAGGCATGACAAGACCCTACAACAATTCAATAAATATAATCACTTATAAATAACATTAGAAATTTTGAGATTAACTATTATAAACAACAACTAAAACGAAGAAAATTCTTTCATACCTCCATCAGTGGCTGTGAGCTAGCCACAGCTGTGGCCACTCCACTATCAACAGACTGTCGCAGATGAGGAGGTGTGTCCGACATCATGAGCTACATGTCATACAATACACGTTATATCTAACATGAAACATGGAATAAATATAATCAAATGAATTAAATTAACATGAAACAACTGTACCTGTGTGAAGCTCGTATGATGTCTCTGCTCTATGTCTATGGTAAAGGTTGAGGGTCCTGTGGAGAACTGATGCACATGCATAATTTTTTTTGTCAATCCTTAATATGATTATGTAATAAATATATGTATTAATTAAAATGATTAAATTGATACATACCTCAGGACTCGTCGAAGGGACAAAAAATGGGCCTGGAGGATCGCTGCTAGGTCCAGCAACACTTTGACCCTAAATTTTGAACAATGTCAATAAATGCTAATTAATTAATCATTCACTATACATATGAAATGTGATCAAATTATTAATTTACCTGTGTATCAATGCCAAATGTCTCGTTCAGGAACTCATCAGTGACAAGCCCATCATCCGCAGCATCTCCGGCATGAATGCCAAATGTGCATAGGGATCCGCATGAAGTGCACATGTGACCACGATGCATAGAAGGCTCCCCCTCAACTAATGGGCTCGTGGAATGGATGAGGGTCTGCGTCAAAGCATTAATGGTCCCTAGAGTGCTGGCCTCTACATGTTCCTTCACAACTGAAGGAATAATCACATGCTCGTGCTGTGGATGGACCACAGGTGCCCTAACTACATTAGGGTCACGACGTGCTCCTGGCCTCTCAAATGATGACCCCCCACCTCTACCCTAGGAGTCTAACATATCAAAATAATTGGGGATCTCCCCAAGGACAAACTCTCAATATAATTTTTTCAAAAAATACATGGGGACCTCGTGATTGTTGCAAGGAGGGGCATCAAAAACCATCCACCATCTATCCCAAAAATTATTTCTAATAGCATCGTGTATACACCAATGGATGGGGAACCGTTTAGTACCCTCTCTAACAGTATTTGGCTCACCGGGTTTTCTAAATAATGCACATATACTACCTTTTGATATTTCTTTTTTTTTAACATCTTCATATGAAAATTTATTTGCATAAAATCTTTTTTGTTCATCCCTCTTAGCCTGCCAAATATCTAACTGACCACTAACTGAGGCTATCTGAGTGTTAATGGATTCGAGGGATGATGCCAATTGAGCCCTCATTGGATTGGTTTGTCCAGATTCTTTCAACTGGGCAATGAGTCTTTCTAATTCAGTTTTGCCTCTCTCTATTTCATTTCTTATATTTTCTTATGTGCTTGGCGGAGGTCTTGCAATTGGTTCGGGTTGTGGAATTTGTTGTTCTTCTTGAGGAGGGTTTTGATTTTGAGGTTCTTGAGGGTTTTGTGGATTTTTCGGTTGATTATGGACATTTCCTGATAAAAAATCAATTGAAATCCAACTAAATAAACAAATCTAAATGAAATTTGTAAAAACCCTACAAAAGAATATTAAAAACCAATAAAACAATATGGAAAACATATTAAACAATGCAAAGTTAAGTTTATATCACTTACCTTGTCGTCGTCAGTGTGCTCGTTGTCTTGGATTTCATTGGTGAGGAGGCATTTTGGCAAATGGTGGTGAATTTTTGCTATCAAACCCGTGTACGCGCTGTTGGAGAGCCAAAAAGCAAAATGAAAATGATGGGCCGCGGGTCTACAGCCCATCATATAACTTTTTTCATATCAGAATAGCGCGTACACGCTATTGAAAATTAGAAAAAAAAAAAAAAACCTTGTCATCTTTTTGGCACCACAACTCAGTTCATATGCCCTTAGTCTGTATTTTTTTAATGTGCAGAACACATTTCCTTCATTTGGTAAATTGCTTGGAAGACCAATAGGTTTATTAAAATTCAGATTGGAGAATTTGTAGAACAACTTGGAGACAAATTTGAGTCAGTGATGACAAGTTGTTTTGAAGACTTTAAGAATTCTATGAAGCACAGACTAAGGATTCTAGTGTCACTAGTTGAGAAAAATTACGATGATATTTTCTTTCTAGTTAATATTGATCATACATATGTGCAGGCAGTCCTACCCAAGGTTAGATGGCTTAATCCATTACCATATGAGATAAATATTGATGAGGCATCTATAGCTATTACAACTCTATTGGTAGAGGAAATAGATAAAAGTGCCATCTCATTTGGAAATTATGAGGAAGCTAAGTCCATAATTACAATTGACTTGAAGATAGCTTCAATGGTAGGAAAGAAGAATAAACTTGTGAAGAAGCTAAAGGAGAGATTTGGAAAAGGCAAAGATGAAGAAGAAGATGAAGATGATGAAGAGGAAGAACAAGTCCAAGCCCCTATGGAGATTAATCAAGGACAAGGAGAAGATGAGGGAGCTCATGAAGAAGGTGTCAAGGGAGAAGAAGTCGAGGAAGCACCCAAGCCTACTAAAAGGAAAAGAAAGGCTAAGGAGCCTGCAATCGAGAAACCCAAGAAAAAGGTTATGAAACTGTTAGAAGCTAGCAACTCCTTATACTAGGGCTAGCACAAGGGCAACCACTAAGAAAATCAAGGTTGTTGAGAAACCTAAATGTAAAAGGAATATTGCTTCAGTAGAGTCGAGCCAACCAGTCAACAAGACTTATGAAAGGAGAGAATGTGTAGCTCTAGTTGAGTCAGATGAGGAGATGACAGAATCTGATGACATGAGTCAATTCCAAGTGGTAGGCCATTGTCTCTCCTCTAATTTAGATAACTTGTGTGACAATATAAAATCAAATGCATATTTATTTGGTTTAGGACACATAGATTTTGATAAGATAGGAAAAGTTGAACAAAATACTATAGAGGAAGCCATATTTGTAATGATGGCTACATTCAAATCAACTCCTACAAAGATTTCCAACTCATTACCTAAGAGTCTTTATGACCGAGTTGAGAAGAAATGGCAATATAGCTTACAAATAGAAAGAAAAATTAGGGAAACCACTTTAGCTCAGTCATGCCTAAATTGCCAAAGATAATGATAGATGAGGCTATGGAGTTGCAAAAAGGTAAAATTACTCCAAGATGATATGTGGAAATATTGGTCTAAAGATAAGACAGGAGCAATATTGACCTCGACTTGGTCACCAATATTGATAATAAGAGCACCTGGAATGCATGGAACATCAATCCATTCATTGTCCTTGAGAACTTGAAAACCTAGAGTTTGGTCCTCAAGGAGAATTGTAAAGGCATCCACATCAGAGTCAGGTGAACTTCCCCACACCAGTTTTGGTTAAGGGTAGGGTGAGTAGTAAGTTATGGTGAAGTGAATTTCCTTCCTCTCTCCACCAATACCTCATTAAGATCATTTTCATTTCCACCACTTCGTCAAAACTTCCCACAATTCACAAAACTTTTTGGTGTATTTGTCCAGCACTTCCCTGCAAAACAATTGACAACCATATTAGAATAATCTTTTCTTCCCATGCTACTCATAATGTAATTATTATGGAATTTTTTATTAATGTTTTAGATTTGTTTTTTGTTTTTTTAATATTGTTATTTCTCTCTCTGATGTTCTATTATTTTATTGATAGATCATAGAGTGTGATCTATAATCCTAATATAAAAAAATCAATATAATGAAATATTTTAGTTCTATCTTATCTCGACAACACATTTCAAAATGTGATCTAAAATATACATACAAAAAATTGAATACAATCTAATATTTTAGTTCTCTGGTATTCTAATATTAGATCATGAAGTATGATCTGAATTCTCATATAAAACTCCTACATAACTAAATGTACTCTCTCTTTATTATTTTAACCATGGATCGAAAGTGGGACTTGAACAACCCACAAATCGAATCAAAACAATCATCCAAGAACTATATTATTTATTGGGGTTTGTATAAATATTTAAGATCATATATTTTAGTTTGTAGTTACTACTTCTCTAACATTCAATTCTTACAATGATAAATTGTATAATTCAATCCAAAATATTTTAAAATCTCAATCTCATATATCTATGAACTTAACCATACAATCATGAAGTGTGAAGTATGATCTAAAAACTTGATACTAAAACTCCACCATAATCAAATTGTCAAATTTTCTCTCTCATATATTGTAAAATAGAATCATATTCATTAAAAAAAATCTAACAATCTTACGTTTTATTACCTTAATGATTTGAAACGTTGAGATCTAAAAGTAATAAAAACCTATATTATAGAATCTTGATATCATCAATCTTAATGTACATAGAGATATGAACACAAGAGTACTCAACGTGAAATCGGAACGCTGTTTGGGCCACTTGTCAAGGACTATTGAGCGAAACAAGCCACACAAGATTATAATAGAAATCTTTCCAGTCTAGTGGTGTGTCAGCCGTAGTTCCCAATTTGGTGCCATACCCAACATGGCTCCATCCTCCTCTATTTTTATAGACTTCCTTTTCTTCCGTGGGAAGCTCTAAAAAGGCAATGAGAGAGGGAATCCCCACAGCTTGTACTCGGGCAATGAGAGACTCTGGAATCCCATGATTAATAACTTAAAAAATAAAATAAAACCCACTCCTCTGCAGCACTTGAAATCTGTATATCTAATTCGGTCACCCTTAAACTTAAATATCACATATTAGGGAAGAAATTAAGTTTGGAAAAATAAGTCGCTTCCTTAACATTTGTGTAGGTCCATTACAGCCCTACATCATCCTTGTCCCTCTCAGAATGCTTAGATTCCTTATCAACGACTACGTTTCAGCATCACTTTTGCATTACTTGTGTTTGACTGTTAACACCTTTATTTTACAAATCAAGCTTTAGCATGTGATGTTTAAGCCGTCCAATCGATAATAAGAATATGGACATCCTTTGCATGAGAAGAATTGTTGAAGATCTCCTTTGTTGGCCTCACATATTGTAATGGAATTGTTTGGATTCCGTTCTCTGATAAACTCTGCACTCTTGTTATGGCACACTTATTCTCCATGAATGCAGCAGATAAAACCTTCCACACTTTTAGAGGCTTTGAATGTTTACAAAACACAACTTGTCTAAATAAGATTCTCATTCACATTAAATAAAACCTCTGTGATGGAATCAATCAAGGTGGACGGCAGACAACTGCTATAAATTCACCCTTCTTTTCGAAAGAAGTGATTGATCTGAATTGCATTCCTGGTTTATAATGGCAATCACTTTCATGCAATTCTTTTTAATTCATGCAAAAGCCTTCCATATTGTTACGCATATTCAAAATAATTCATATCAAGTGGGTGTAACATCAGATGTGATGTATTGTTATATAGTAGTTGTATCATTTGAGGTGTAACATCAGATATACTAATCATATGATTAGAAAAGCTATTGCAGACAATTTTAAAAAACTAGGTGAAAAGGAGTTTGTCTTCTTTTATTTAAATTTTAGAATAAGCTTGACTTATTTGTTTTAATATAGTGAATAATAGAGATTTATTTCTTTTGTCTAATATCAAATTATATTAGTAGTTGTATTATATAAAGTATAAAGGAAAATATTATTAAAGAAATTGGGACGAAAAATCTTATTTTATTTAATAATTTCATAAAACTAAGATATAATTATAGCAAGTCTGTGTATTTATATAATCATTATTTTTTTAAATTATATAAATTCATTTATTAAAGCAGGACAATTAATGCTTCTCAAAACACAATTAATGAGACATTATTTTTTAACATTTGTTGCATTAGTTGTAAATAGTAAATAGATGTCACTATAATATGATATCTTTAGTATCTCTTTATTTTTCTAGTGTAATTTATGAGACTAAACAACCTTAATATCTTCACTCACTTATTAATGATAATTCAAATATTCTTTGATATCTTTTGTGTCCATCTACTATAGGTTATTTTAGCTCAAGGGAAAAATGGTTTAATATTTGAACCTCTTTGTAGTTCAATTTTTGATAAATTGTGTGAATCTTATTTTAGATTTTATGATTTTTTTTTAACTTAAAAAAATGGAAATTTGGGTAATATTACAACAATACAAACAAAATGAAAAAGTATTGTTGTGAAAGAATTTTGTGTTTCTATCCCCTACATCTACCATGGTTCTCATGATTTTTGTCTCCAAAATTGTTCCTCTTTAGTTAAGATGTCTTCATAATCCTTCATTAGGCACTTCTCTCTCTCATATAAGTCTAAATTCACCCCTTTCTCTATAATGTCCTTGTTTAGATTCTCCAATTCATCCTTGTATTCAAAGATATTCTCAAAATTTCATTCCTTAAGCCTTTTCTTAGTAATTTTTATTTTGTTAACCACCTAGTAAAGTTTAGACCCAGATAACACAATTTTTTTCCACCATTTTTCTATTATCTTTAGAAAGCCCTTATCCTTAAACCACATTTGCTCAAATTTGAAAAGGCAATCATTTGACTTTTTATCCTTTATGATGCATAATTCAACTAAGTAGTGACCCAAGCCTAAGATGGCTTTCACTTCTAATTCTAGAGTAAAGGGTAGTTATGTTATATCCCCATCTAATTTAGAAATATGGAAAGTTTCTCTATAAAGTTAACCCTTTTATCCTATTATTCCAAGTGTAGAGCTATCTCTAGAAGTGACAATATCTGTTAGTTCTTTTCTATTAATCCATTTCTTAAAATCTATTATTTCTTTAGGGGGTTTATGAATTCCATCCCATTTTTATGAATTCCTGGTTATAGTATTGAAATCCCCTCCTATGATTGAAATCTCTCCTTTATAAACAATTAAGTTTTCTTCGTTCTCTTTCCAAATTCTAATTTTCTCCATATTTTGTATAGGTTCATACACATTAAATTTCATGAAGCTCAACTTCATTTGGGAGCTTCTTACCAAGCCACAACTCCAATTTCTATGATCTTCTAATGATGTTATAGTCAGAAACCCTAGGTCCCATATGAAAGCTAAACCTCCAAATGCTCCCCTAGCTGGACATCCCCATATCTCCTTAAATCATAGCTTCTTTTTAAAACCCTTTGGTCATTCCTGTCTAGCTTTGTTTCTTGTAATAAAATGAGTTTTACTTTTGTTTTTGATATGTAGCATTTTAAGATGCATTTCTTGTTAGGGGTTTTTATACACCTAACATTCCAAGTTAGGACATTCATGGTTACTTGGGAAGGATCTATCCTTTCCCTACATTAAAGGTATCAATTAATTTGGATTGACCATGAGCACATCCATCCCTTATTCTCAATTCCTATAGAGATTTTCTTCCCCTCTTCTTATTTGTTTTTGTGAAATCAAGGCTATTCTTACTTAGTTGCATGATGGCTATCCCCATCTATTAATGATCATTTAGTTCTTGGTCTTCTAGTTATACTAGCATCTAATCTACTTCCACTGTCTCCATTGGATCATCACCTTTCATAATTTCCTTAGTCAGCAATTCCTTTTATCTCAGTGGTTCTTCCTCATCATAAATTTTATCCACAAATTCATTTAGTGGTTCATTAACTAAAAACTCACATCAATGCCTACAAATGATCCTAATCTCCTCCTCCAGTCTAGCTTGCCTATCGGGTTGCTCATTTGAAGGGTTTGATGGAGGGTGAATGCACCAAATTGTGATACCAAAAAGATGACACCCATTTTATTTTTCAAAATTCTCGATAGCAAACGCGTGCTACGTCTTGGGCTCCACAAGCATTAGGCTTGTAGAGCTCATGAGTGTGCATGCTTTATGTGGATTCACATAATGCATGCATGTTATAGTGTGTATGTGCTATGTGATTTCACATAGCATGTACGCACTATGTGAAAACATTAAAAATGACTACAACCTATGACCCATTTCATTTTCTCTCATTTCTTTGGTTAGTTTCCTTCTCTACTCCCAATAGCACATACATGTTTTTTAGAAGGTGAAATATTTTCTCTCTCTCTCTCCTCCTCAAAATTCCTCCTCATCGCTAGAGATCAAGATCAGGTTCATCAAGTATGTCTTCTAACCTTGTTTTTGCATTATTTTGCAAGTTTTTTAAAGTTTTTCTTCAAATTTGTTTAGTTTTTTTTAAAAATACAGTTGGTTTCTTATCACAAAATTTGAATAATCAACCACCAAACCCTACACCATCAAATGATTCAAATCCCCAACCTAATCAACAAAATCCTTCACATAATCAAAATGAAAACCTTCATGAGGAAGAGCAGAACCTTCGCAACCTCCACTGATTGCAAGACCTCCTCCTGGCACCTAGGACAATATAATTAATGGAATAGAAAGAGGGAAAACTCAATCAAAAGCAATCATTGTTAGGTTAAAATCTTATGGGAAAACTAATCCTATGAGAGCACAACTGGCATCCTCTCTTGAGTCCATTATGAGCCAAGTAGCTTCTATTATTAATCAATTCTAGATATTTGGCATATTAAGAGAGAAGAACAAAGAAGATATTATGCAAAAAAAATATCCTATGAAGATGCAAAAAACAAGGACATAATGAAAGATGGTATATGTGCATTGTTTAAAAATATAGGAGAAGAAGACATTGTTAAAAGTATAACTAAAAGGTTCCCCATCCACTAGTGCATCTATGATGATATTAGAAATAAATTTTGGCATAGATGGTGGATTATCTTTGATGCCCCTCCCTACAATAATCACAAGGTTCTAATATATTTCTTAAGGAAATTATATTGTGAATTTTTCCTCGAAGAGATCCCCAATTGTTTTGATATGTTAGATTCTCAAGGTAGAGTTCAGGGGTCATCATTTGAGAGGTCAGGGGCACATTGTGACCTTAATATAGTTAGGGCACATGTTGTCAATCCATAGGGTGAACATGTCATTATTCCTTCAGTTGTGAAGGAACATGTGGAGACTAGTGCTCTAGCGACTATCAATGCTTTGACACAGACCCTCATTCATTGCACCAATCTATTAGTTGAGGAGGAGCCTTCTTTGTGTCGCGGTCACATGTGCATGTCATGTGGATCCTTATGCATGTTTGACAATCATGTTGGAGACGCTATGGATGATGGGCTAGTCATTGATGACTTCCTGAGTGAGATATTTGGCATTTACACACAGGTAAATTTTTAAAATTATAATAAACTAATTTAATCACTTTTCATATGTACAATGAATGACTAACAAATTAGCATGTCTTCACATTGTTCAAAATTTAGGGTAAGAGTGTTGATGGCCCTAGTACAAATTCGCCAACCCCATTTTACGTCTCATCAATGTGTCGATAGGTATGTATCAATTTAATCATTTCAATTAATACATATATTTATTAAGTAATCATATGAAGGATTGACTAAATTTTTTATCCATGTGCATTAGTTCTCTATTAGACCATCAACATTCACAATAGACTCAAAGCCTAGACATGATATGAGCTTCATAGAGGTACATTAGTTTTATATTAATTTAATTTATTTGATTATATTCTATTCTATAAAAAAAATATGTAGATTATATTATATGATTTGCAGTTGTTGACATTAGAGACTCCTCATCTTTGCCAATCCATCAATTGTGGAGTTTTTACCGCAATGGCTAGTTCAGAACCATTGACTGAGGTATGAAAGAGTTTTCATAGTTTTAGTTGTTATTTATCATAGTTAGTATTGAAATTTCAAATGGTATTAATAAGTAGGATCAAGTGATTAAATTGATTTAATTGTTGTAGGGCCTTGTCACTCCCAATCATCTGTGAGCCTCTAAGGTGGATGTAGAGAGTGATGATTGGTAAGGAAATAATTAATTTTGTGTGTACATATATTTGTTTCCAATGTATAATTATTATTGATTCATATATAATTTTTTTTTATCAACTTTACTGAGAGAGGAGCCTAAACAAGAGGATGAGTGAGCATGTGGAGAAGACCCCAACATCCCTATCATCTCCCTCCATGCTATGACTAAAGACCTCTAGGGATTTGTTTCTTACACCTTGTGGGAAAGAGAAGATATAGGGATGGACAAACATATAGGCATTAGTGGACATATATCTTGGATTTTATGTTAGTGGACATATTCAACATACATTTTATTTATACATGATATTATATATTTGATGTATAACATATATTTGATGCATGACAATATTAGACTTACAACTTTGATGCATCGGATTGTTCATGTATGAAATTGTTAGTTATCATAATATATATCTTGTTTTTCTTGTTTATATTTTAAGTGTTTTATGTATTTCATTTTAATGTAATTTGCATCCAAAATAAGGGCCCAACAATCATTATAATAAGCTTTGATAATATCTTTTGACATGTGATTAAGGCTATGAGATTAATTTGAATTTAAATTGTAAAAGTTATGAGTACTTTTGATTGTGAGTAACTTATTTGGAGTTTTTGTTGGGATGAAAATAGAAAAACTTGAATTCTTATTACTATTATACAATTAACATTAAAATTGAATCCTGAGTAGGTTGCATTAAATAGATGTCTAAGCTTGAATCTTAGTGTCATCATAAACATATTAAGAGTTTATATATGTTTTATCTTCACAACATGAGAAGACTTGAAATAAAGTTTTTAATTTATTCATGCTTATCCATCTCTTCGAGAACTTCATTCATGGAAACACATTATATATACTCTTCTTATGATTCCTATAGCTATAGTTGTTGCATCTTTTCTTACATATCTTTTGTGTGTCATTATCCACAATGAATTGACTACACTATCTCTGACCTCCTTTATATGGTGATGGATTCTACACCCCTAGGATGTCATCTTTAACTTCATGTATCTTTATCATTCTTACAAGAATTGACACACAATGTTTAGTAACTCCTAGCATCAATTCCATTCGGTGTTTCCAAAAATGTTTGAGTGATCAACATGATGGGATGAGCAAGGCATTAGTGGACATATATCTTGGATTTTATGTTAGTGGACATATTCAACATACATTTTATTTATACATGATATTATATATTTGATGTATGACATATATTTGATGCATGACAATATTAGACTTACAACTTTGATGCATCGGATTGTTCATGTATGACATTGTTAGTTATCATACTATATATCTTGTTTTTCTTGTTTATATTTTAAGTGTTTTATGTATTTCATTTTAATGTAATTTGCATCCAAAATAAGGGCCCAACAGTCACTATAATAAGCTTTGATAATATCTTTTGACATGTGATTAAGGCTATGAGGTTAATTTGAATTTAAATTGTAAAATTTATGAGTACTTTTGATTGTGAGTAACTTATTTGGAGTTTTTGTTGAGATGAAAATAGTGAAACTTGAATTCTTATTACTATTATACAATTAACATTAAAAATTGAATCTTGAGTAGTTTGCATTATATAAATGTCTAAGCTTGAATCTTAGTGTCATCATAAACATATCAAGAGTTTATATATGTTTTATCTTCACAACATAAGAAGACTTGAAATAAAGTTTTTAATTTATTCATGCTTATCCATCTCTTCGAGAACTTCATTCATGGAAACACATTAAATATGCTCTTCTTATGATTCTTGTAGCTATAGTTGTTGCATCTTTTCTTACATATCTTTTGTGTGTCATTATCCACTATGAATTGACTACACTATCTTTGACCTCCTTTATATGGTGATGGATTCTACACCCCTAGGATGTCATCTTTAAATTCGTGTATCTTTATCATTCTTACAAGTATTGACACACAATGTTTAGTGACTCCTAGCATCAATTCCATTTGGTGTTTCCAAAAATGTTTGAGTGATCAACATGATGTGACGAGCATGGGATTAGGGTTTACCCAGCCACTCAAAGATAATAGAGAAGATAGTTTGATACCATGATGAATATTTAGAGAGATTCAACAGTTGGCAATATTGCATTGGCCAACACTACAAGTTTCAGCATTTCCTGAGATGGGGCCACAAAATCAAAATAGAATCAAAACTCTAAAAAGAGAGAGAGATATGTTATTTTATGTTTCAAAAATACAATCTTTTAGCACCCAAAATTGCATCCATACTTTGCATGAGCTCCAAGATATTCCCATCAAAGATCATTGCCCTATGGCATCTAGTACCTCTTAGGGTCAATTCCATCTAGTGTACCGAGAACTTTTAAGCAATCAATGGGGAAGGACAAGCTTGGGACTAGGGTTTACCTAGCCATTTAGAGCAAATAGAGAAGATAGTTTGATCCCTTAACAAAAAGTTAAAGAGACTCACTAGTTGGCAACATTATTCTGGCCAACACTACAAGTTTCAACATCATCCAAGATGGGGCCACAAAATCAAAAGGGAATCAAAAATTCAAAAAGAGAGAGACATTATGGTAGGTGTTGAAAACACAATCCTATAGCACCCAATGATACATCTATACCTTACACGAGATTTGAGATATGCCTCATCAAAGATCACTTCCCTATGGCATTAAGTGACTCTCAAGGTCAATTCTATCTAGCATGCTCGTGAACATTTGACCAATCAATAGGATGAGAACAGATTGGAACTAGGGTTTACCTAGCCACTCAAAGCTAATGGAGTAGACAATTTGATCCCAAATGGTTAGAGATTCATAGTTGGTGACTTTGTACTGGCCACAACTACAAGTTTCAGCATCACCTGAGATAGGGTTGCAAAATTGAAACATAATCAAATCTCCAAAAATCAAGAGAGGTTATTGTAGGTTTCAACAACATGATCGTATAGAATCCAATATTGCATCCATACCTTACACGATCTTTGAGATATGCACCATCAAGGATTGCTTCCATATGGCATTTAGTGACTCTCAAGGTCAATTTCATCTTGCGTACCCAAGAACATTTGAGGGATCAACAGAACAGGACAAGGACGTAACATAGAATAAATGTATAGTTTAAAATGAAATATAAATCAAAGACTAAATAATCTTTAAAAAATTGATTGCCAGATTGGATCTAATTTAAGAAAAGTCAACAAATTTTTTAACTAGACAATAATGGATCTAATTTAGGATAAGTCAACAAATATTTCAAGTAGATAATAATATTCATATCTTTATATTAATGATATTAACTTGTATGTACAACTTATTTATGAAAGACACCAATAATTATCTCTGAAAGGCACCAGTATCTATAAATGTTACATCAAATCATTTTGTAATTATATTCATTATAATAAACTGGCCAGTTCTGCTCTACATTTTATTGTCTCAAGTATTTCCTCACGGTCCAACTTGCAAACCTTCCAAAGAGTCTTATTATGTGGTTTTCCTCCATATTTGATCAAGTGGACATTTGATGCGACAACAAGGTTTGAATAATGAAGAATCTTCCTCTTTGTTTGCCATTCCTTGAATAACCACAAGTTAGGGTTCTTCATAGAATATGGTCTAAGTCATGTACCAATTACAACCACTGCACCTATATGGTACTCTAAACCTTCATCATCTATAATCAAGTGATCCAAAAAAATAATAGCCTGGTATATCATCTACTTTATATGTTGATGTTGTGCCTTCAACATGACATGATGGAGTGTATACATCATTGGACATAAAAATTGGCATCTCTTCAACATGAGATGATGATACGACTCCAACATTGGAAGATGGCATAGCTTCACAATTCAATCATCTTCTTGAGCATAAGATCTCATTTGTTCTCTTTTTCTTTCCAATTCTTACTCTTTGTTTCTTTGTATTGGTGATTTGTGTTCCTCTTTGAAAGACAATTCTTCATTATGGCATTGCAATTTTCTTTGTTCACATAGTAGTTTCATTTGATCTCTTTTTATTGCCAAATCTCTCTCCCTCTCTTCTATTGTTTGAGTTTTTGGTTTCTTCCTTAGCATGATGATGATTTCTACACATCAAATTATTCAAACATTTGAATTACATACAATTTATAAATAACAAATCATTCAAATACATATACAAATTATAATGAAAGTTATCTCTATATAACAAAGAATATTTAAAAAGGAGTACACTAACCTTTTCTACACAAAGAATGTTCAAAAACCCTTCAAATAGTGTATCCAATGATTGAATTTGGTGTTTGCTAGCTTCCAATACCATGAAACCCATGTTTGTTGTTAGAATAGGAGAATATAATACAGACAAAAATAGAGAATATAGATTAGTAGGGACCCAAACTTTCCTCGTAATTTTGTGTTTTTGCATAGTGTGTACGCATTATGTGAAAACTCTTCCTCTCTCTCCCTCTCCCTCCCTCCCTCTCTCTCCCCCTCTATCCATTTCTCCCTCCCTCTCTCCCTACCCCATCCTCTCTCTTCTTTGCATCCTACCCTATATTCTATCTCCCATCTCTCTCTCTGCATCATATCCCATACTCTTTACCCCATCTCTCTCTCTCTCTCTCTCTCTCTCTCTCTCTATCTATCTATCTATCTATCTGTCTGTGTGTGTGTGCGCATGCATCCTATCCCATTCTCTTTCCCTAAACCATTCTCTCTCTAGCCTTCTCTCTCCATCTTCTCTCTTTTTTCCCCTACTCTCTCCCCATCCTCTACTCTTTCTCACTCTTTACCCTATCTCTCTCTTTACCTCTCTCCTTTTCTCTCTCCCTATCCATCCTCTCTACTAAAATAAAAGGCTTACAAAGTGTGTGAACACTATGTAAATCTTGAATTAAAAATGTTTTACATTGCAAACACCCACAATAGTTTGTCTGTGTTATTGCATGCACATGTTGTATAAAGCATTGGATTAAACCAAGCCTAAGGCTTGGATTTTCCTTGGGGATCCAATCCAAAGGTTTGAAGGCTCTAAACAGGTGTCAGACATGCTTTACAGCAAGCATACAAAAAATGCTTAAGTATTCTTATATGCTCTCCTTCAAGTTTCCTAGTGGTTGAGTATTGATAAAATTAGGTTACATGATATTGTAGATCTCTGTGTTAGCTATATAACCATATAATTTAATTCTAATTCATACTATTTTAAGCCTTTCAACTATAATTTCTTTTAAAAGTATGTCCATTTTCTCACAAAAATCAATATGTACTAATTGGGGTGTAGATTTTATCTTGTTCATTGAATTTTGCAACAAGTCAATTTTTTAGAAACTAGACTCCATTCTACACACTTTGAAAAGAAAAAAATTGATTTTAGGTTAGTTTTCAATAATTTCTAGGGGGAGCACATAGATATTTCATGTTTTTGGGATGTGCCCACTTACAAAATTCATTAAAAAAAATACACATTATAAATTTACCTAAAAAAATTGGGATTAACTACATAGTGTGAGGTAGCTTTTGACTAGAGCGATTAAAGGATTTCAAAAAAAAATTAAAATTTAAGGGGGGTATAATTTGCACTATGTTATGTTTTTTTTCTAAAAAAATAGTACCACTTTCTATGGCCCCCTTTTTTGAGGGCCTAAAACCAAATCATTTTGGGAAAAAGTTTTTAGTTTAGAAACTACATTCAAAGGACCACTTTTTTTTTTGTCATATCTTACACTTTTGAGCATAACTATCTTCAAATTCTTGTCGAAATTCAAAAATTGTTGATTTCAAAAAGAAAATAAAAAGTGGCCACTTATACCCCCCTTTTGGCACCACAAATTTGTGCACTTACCCTGGACATAATGTTTCCTCTTGGATATCTATGTCATTATTTCGGTGATCCCCTCCTCTATAATATTTTTTCCTCTCTCCTTTCACTGTTTTTCACTTTTGAAGCTTCCTTCCTCATTAAGTATTATTGATATGTCATTTTGAGGCTTATCCCTTGCGGAGTCCCTCCCATTCCTCTTTAGTTTCTACCCTTGCATTTTCACTAAGATCCTACATGGAACTTTCATCACCCCTTATTTTTTCTACAACTATCTCTAACCCCATTTAAGCTAAAAGGGGAGTATTCGTGATGAATCTTAAAGCCTCCCTTCCCTAATTTGTCAAGATAATAGTTGCCACTATAACTAAGTGGAGTGAGGGTGTAGCTTCTCTTATTTCCCCCTCTTCCAAAACATCCCCTATAGGGGATTTCACAATGTTAAAGCCTCCCTTTTCCTTATTAATGATAATCTGTGTACTTGGAGGAGGATAAGGAACAAAAGGGCTCTCATTCGGGATCAAAGAAGCTAATGTAGGGTCCTCTATGATAGATCCTTTCATGAATATCATTTCTATTATGAGTGACCTTCCCTTTATGGATATATTTACAAACTTAGGTTTACAGATGTTGGCATCCATATTGACAATGATAATAGGACTAGAGAACCTCAATTCAATTTCTACAAAACATACATATTTCCCTAACTTTTTACCTATTAATTGAAGAGTTTTTTTTAGTAGTTCGATGGGAATACTAGAAAAACTAATTGAAATTTGTATTATAAAGGAGCTTGGGTTTTTTAAGTTAAATAAAGGTTGTCAATCAAGGACTCTAAAATATTTACCTTTGAAAACTAGGTCATTTTTAAATAAAAATTCCTTTTCCAAACTATAGCTGCAAAAATCAATATAAAGAAAATCATTTTCCAAGATACTTACTTCTAATTTCTTACCATAAGATTATTTCAACCATATCACAATAGATTCTACCTTTGTACCTATTCTTGTCTATCTAGCATAGAGTTCATACTTCTAGCATTGTCACTGGGTATATTCTATTTCATAACCTTGAAGATCTACAATGAATATTTCCTCTTTGTCACTCGTCATTGGACTAGGGATGAATTGTTCTTATTGGTTTTTGGGGGCTTTCTTCCTAGCTAGTTTAGCTTTGGGATCTAATTTGAATTTAGGAAATTGTGATCTCATAGTCTAATCTCTTAGAGTAATGAAAGGATTAGAACCCAAATGATGTCTGGACATAGTTGATCTTGATCTTCTTGTAGAGGGAGGTTTTGACCTATGTGATTTCTAAGGATAAGAGTGGGGAAAAAAATGAGTTTTTGGTGGATAAAACATTATATCTTGTCATTTGGGTCATTTAGATTTTATAATGATCCAATCCTCATCCTGATATTAGTTTTGCATTTGGTTTACACCAAGAAACAAGATAGGAATGCTAAGGGAAAAGAAGAGGAGAAAAAAGATAAGAGTGCCAAGAAAGGGGAAGGGAAAAATTGGGGTGGGGGGGGAGGGATCCGCAACTAGGATGAGGGGGCACATTGCAACTTAAGTGAGGAAAACAATGGTTGCTAGGAATCACTTATGCTCCAACACTCATTATGATTAAGGTTAGACAGGTTGCAGTTGATTTTGATAGCCTCCCTCATCTCTCTCTAAAATATTTTGTTCTCCCTAGAAACAATTTGTGTTTTCTTCAAGAAAATATCATGTTTGGTGGAACTGGAGTGCTTTGTTAGGGCTGACTTACAAACACACTCATTTTTAGTGTCTACAACATGCTCTTTAATTCTAGTGCTAAAGGCATGACCACTCTCACCAATGTAGGGAATGCCACAAGAACACATAACTTTGTAGACCCCAAACCCCAATATAGTATCCTTGTAGTGTTTAAGAGGTGAAATGAAACTCTTCAAGGTGATCAAGGGTTTGAAGGCAAACCTAATACCTATTTTTATCAAAATCTTGGAGATCTTGTGGGAGATGCCAAATACATAATGGAGATTGATAAAAGGGTTAGCCTTAGGAAGAGAGGGAGTGGGCCTAGGAAAATAATAAATGAAGGATCTAGCTTGGCGAAAAGCTCTAGAGATTTTCTTTTTGGAATAACCATTAAGCATAAAAACATGACAAAGATGAGTGAGTTCTAGATCCAAGTGGTCTTTTTTGTCTAATCTGATAGGCTTTCAGTGCAAGGGTTTTGAGGAAGTCCATTTTTTGTCTAAGGTGGTGGTGAGAGGTAGCATGAAGATACACGTCACTATGGGTGGCTTTGCAAACAAACCCATGACTAAGAGAGCCATTAGATTTCATGTGGATCATGATATCAAGGAATGTCAAGTGCTAATCAAACTCAACCTCCATGGTGAAGGAAATTCAAGGAGTGACATTGTTGAGGTGAGCATTAAACGCCTCTGACCTATCAAGACTATGGGGCCAACAAACATTGGTGTCATCCATGTAATGTTGCCACCACTTGGGCTAGAGGGGAAAATATCTCAAGGCAATGTCCTTAAATTGCTCCGTGTATAAGTTTGCAATCAAAGGAGAGAGGGGTGAGCCCATGGCCACACCCTCAAATTTCTTATAAATGATGTCTTGGAAAGAAAAGAAGGTGTCCAATGCAAGCACAACTCAGCAAGGGAAGTGATCTCCTCATTTACCTTATGCTTGATGATCTTAATAGCATCAAGAAGGGGAATTCTAGTGAAGAGAGAGACCACATCAAAGCTCGCTAAAATGTCATTACTATCACACCTAGCATTCTAGAGTTCTTGGAAATCAACATTACCCACAAAAGGGGCCAAATGTTTAGCAAGAAAGGAGGCCAACTTGTAGCTGGGGGAGCCTATGGTATCTATAATGGACCTTAATGGAATGTTTTCCTTGTGGATTTTAGGTACACCATAGATGCAAGGGGTTAAATCATTAATGGGACAAAGATTTTTTTTTGTCTCACCATCAGAAGAAGAGTTAGCAATAGCTACTTTGACCTTCTTCATAATCTTGGTACAAGGATTGTGGGAGACAACTCCATAGCTATAGGTATCTAATAGAATATCACATGCATCTTGAAAATGTAGTTTGACTTGTTCAAGATTACAGTGGCATTTATCTTATTTGCTTTGGATTTAATGAGATCATGATTCTAAAAAATATTCTTAAAGGCTACGACCTCATCTTTGGGGATGTTGCACCTAGGAGGCTTGGCCCATCTAAGAGAAAAAATACTATCCCACCTAACTTCCTCAGCAATAGAGGCAGAAAAAGAATGAATTATATTCTCTAACTCAATAAGGAAGTCAATGAGTGGAATGGTGCACAGAGATAAAGAGAAATTTAGACCCCTCTTGAGAAAGTTGAAAGCAAGGGGTTCAAGATGGCATTAGATTAATTGACCATTGACTTGGACTTCAAATTCAATGGGACGAGATGAGGACCCACCACAGGGAACAAGGTGGTTAACCAAAGATGAAAGTGGGGAATGAGAAAATAGGCACAAAGGTCGAACCAAGTTCAAAGGAGAGAGATGGAAGGGAGAAATGGCTAACTCCATGGGGGAACAAGGATAGTGAGTAGGGAGAGGAAACTAGTAGGTCCAAGAGAGACAAGTGTTGCATCAAAGGTTGATGCACAACAAATAAAGATACATAGAGACCCATCCATAGGACAATGGCTATGCAGTTGTTATTTAGATAATGTACCAGGGGGGAATTAGTATACTTAGTGTTTTTTTAAAGCCTCCCCTTGGTATGTTATCTAAATAACTAATTGCATGGTCATTGTACATCCATAGTGACACAAGTCTGACCATGTGGAGACTCATTAATCACAACACCTACACAAGGAGGGAGTTTAGTGGGTGGAACTCGAGGCCCACAAGGCATATTAGAGATGACAACAAAACACAACCTAGTATCAGAGCAATAAATGCTACCCACAAAGAATGTTGGAAGAGAGAGAATAGAGGAGCACATACCTAGTGACCCAATCAGAATGTTGCAAGATTATCATTGTTGGTCAGCACGTTCATTGTGGTCTACAGTTCCATCACTACTCCCAATGCAAATGTCCTCAATGCTACCAAAATGAAAACCATCCCACCAACATTCCTCTCCTTGCACTTAGAAGGCTAAGGTGAATGTTGGTGGAAATTAATTTTCCTTTCTATAAAATATGTCCTAAAAGTTCAAATTCACTACTTCTCTAGTTCCACCAAACACCATATTTTCTTAGAGGAAACTCAAATTGTGTCTAGGGAAGACAACATCTTTAAGAGAGAGATGACAATACAATGCATTTGGTCTCAAATTGCATCGGAAATTTGTGATGGTGGTGTAATTTGTGGTGATTTTTATGTTTTTTTTGCAATATTCCCCAACACCATCACAATATCAACATTGTTGTCAACATGATTATAAACGTAAAAAAAAAATAATAAATGGCCTCATTCTCTATTGGTTTTGATCGATTGTGGAGCTATGCACGAAAGAGGTGGAGAGCTCTGAATGAGGGTGGAGAGCTCTGAACTTTGTCGTGCCCTTGTGATAGGTGTTTTTTGTTGACATGCCCTTGTGATCTCCACGCCCTTGTAGCTCTACAATTTTATTCAAGGGGAGAAGAGGTATGTAAGCTTGGCGCTGCCTATAAAATGGAGCAAATATGAAACCATCCACTTGTTTCTTTGTGCTTGTACACAAACTAGAAGAAGAATAAAATGATTCCCTACAACTTTAGAATTAAAAAACACTTCCTAGAGTATAAGATGGTACTCCCTCCTACAATTAATCCCCTCCACCTTCGTTTGACAAGTCTAGCAATAAGATTCACCTATATTTTCTTTGATCTGTGTGTCTCTACAATGTCACTTCTCATAGGAATTGATTTTCATATGAATAATCTGTAGGTCACACTAGAATTGGCTAAACCATCAGAAAAACTATTCCTTTCTTTGTAGATGTGGTTAATTGTAACCTACTCAAATTTGTACTATTTTTGGATTTGAGTATGTCGGAGTTTTTAATTATCTATATTTTTCTAAATATTTATTATTTTATTTATAGGTTATAATCCTTGTTAACAAACAAGTATATAAAAAATTTCTAAGTGAAATTATTTTGGAATGATTCTAGTGTGACCTATAGATGATTTGTCTGGAAATTAATTCCTATAAGAAGTGACATTCGCAGAGATGCACAAATCAAAAAAAATATGTGTCAATCTTATTGTTAGACTAGTCAAACAAAGGTGGAGGGGATAATTGCAGGAGGGAGTACCATCAAGTATACTCCAGGAAGTGTTTTTTAATTCTAAAGTTGTAGGGCATCATTTTCTTCTTCTTCTAGTTTGCGCACAAGCACAAAGAAACAAGTGGATAGTTTTAACTTTGGTCCATTTTATATGCAGCCCCAAGCTACATACCTCTTCTCCCCTCAAAGAAAATTGTAGAGCTACAAGGGCAGGAAGATCACATGGGGATGGCAATGAAAAGCACCAATCATAAGGGCACGATAACGTTCAGAGCTCTCCACCCTCGTTTGGAGCTCTCCACCTATTTTGTGCGTAGCTCCACAATTGATCAAAACAAATGGGGAATGATGTCATTTTTAATTTTTTTTATGTTTATAATTGTAACGTTTGTATTACAATGGCGTCAAGGACAATTGCAAAAAAAAACATAAAAATCAACACAAATTACACCGCCATCACAAACTGTCATTGCAATTTGACCCCAAATGTTGTAGTGTCATCTCTCTCTTAAAGATGGTGTCCTCTCTAGACACAATTTGATTTTCCTCTAAGAAAATATCTATTGTTTGGTGGAACTAGAGTACAGAGTTACAATACATTTGACCATTAAAAATTAACTTTTGTTGGCCTAGTTTAAGCGATAGGCTATTTGTGGGAACTTTGTTCCTGAAAATTTATTTTTTGCTGAAAAAGTTGTCAGTTGGCCGAAAAAGTTGTGAGTTTGGTCATAAAATTGTAAATCATTCCCTTTAATTATTTATTATCTCACTCCACTTTTAACTCTTGTTTTGATATTTATTAGTTGTTATCTCCACTTTTAACTATTCTTTTTTCTTTTTCTATTTATTTCAGAAAAAATTATGTGTGATCTATACCTTAGCTCAACTCATGTTGTGATCTCTATTTATTTAACTTTTGATTTTTAACATTCATTTAGATATTAGTTTTTAATACCTTGCTATTTATACCAGAGATTCGAATAATTCTAACAATGAATTTCTTCATAGACTCCCCAGCAAAGTCACCATTTTGTTGGTATTTTAAAATGGACTAAAACTACTAAGCAGTAAAGTGCTTAATACCAAGATGACAGTACTCATACAATCTAAAGACTAGCCAATTCTTGTTAACAATTGCATGTGCAAAGCATTTGGGCCCAACTTCAACAAAACCAAAGGTGGTTTTCTACTCTTCTGGCTCTACAAAACCAGGGTGGGTATACCCAGGGATGATTCAAGACTAGGAAAACTATATGAGGATTATTTCTAGTTTCATTCTGATTCTCATCTCAAATCCTCAAATACATACACAATTATTGATAACTTGATAAACACATCCCATATAACAGATAGGCCAAAAATTCTTCTATAGATCTGCAGATGTTCTCCACAATAGTGGCTAACTGAAGCTAAAACATTCCATGCAGACAAGTATAGGCCAACTTTTAAGATCTATAGGAAACAAAAGTAAAATTGATTTAACTTTTCATTTTGACAACCATTTGTGATATATTCCTCTTTCAATTGGATCAAATTTGATCAGTGCCTAATCCATTGGGGTTTAGAGTCTACATCAAATCCTTAGATCTGATTTGTTGCCTTACAAAAAAGTTTATCAGCAATTCTTATCAGAATTTTATCATTCAAAACCCTTTCCACTACTATAGCAACCTTACCACATTCACCAAAACTTTTACTTAATCCATTGAATTAACAGTAGTGATAAACAAATATACAACCTAACTGGATTGCATTCAATTGGATAGGCCTTTACCTATACAACATCAAGATAACCAAGTAATCAAAAGGAAACAAAGTTTAGAAAGAACTGATATGGGGACAATTCAAAATTTGTCTTCATTTTCCTTGAAAATTGTATACAATTTACAATAGACTCAAAATGACCTTTAGAAAGAAACACATATCATTCTGTATTCATGTATTCTCAGAGAAATGATAGAGAAAATACATCACAAACTTGCTTTCAAAACATTGGACCAAAGACAGACTAAGCATATCACTTAGAAAACTAGAATTTGGACCATTCTTTAGCCTTGGAATCTCACTTAAATAGTGTGAGATGCAACAAGCTTCAAGCTAAGAGAAAGTGACAAGTGTCTTTTACAAAAGGAAGACACAGACATCTGTCAAAAAGACTAATGAGAAGTTATGCCAATCGCACATTCTCTTGCAGGCTTCTGCCTATCACCTTCTTTCATTGATTTTGCTCCAACGGTGATTTTGTCGTATATGTAACTGCTAAGCTTGTCCCTGACAAAATCCATTCTGATGATTGTACTCTATCCTCGACCCATGGGTTTTGTCAAGATAACTACTTTTTGAAATTCATCCTTACTTCCCACTCTTCTCTGATCATGCTAGGCTTTAGAAATAGTGGAAAAGTTACTTAGTGCACAACCTTGGAGCAGGGAGACGATGTGGCTGTCAAATATAACAAAATGTGTAACTTCTGCTTCCCAGCCACGTCTACTTTCTTAACCACCCTTTGACCAAAATTTTCCATCCACTGATATAACAAGGGTGCAGGCTAACAAAAAGCGAGAAAGATCATACCCGTGAGTATGAAATCTTCCTCATCTTTCTCAAAAACTATGCACAAGACCCCACACATTTATGCTACCCTGGCATTAGGCTATGATATCTTGAATTTTTTTTTTTAAGATTATGTTACTGCTAAGAGGGCTGTTATCTTACCAGGTTCATTCATTATCCTTCTCAAAACCTTGGTTATTTGACTACGACATCTTACCATAATTTCAAAGAGATGAAACTTTAAGAAAACACTTAGGATTACTAGTTTTCCTCTATCAAAAATCCAAATACTTCTACACGGGACAAAACATTTCTTTTTTGCAAACCAGTTCGGACTGGTATGTGGGATATTACAATCCTAGGCCCAAGTATTTTTGCCTAGTAATCCCTCTGCTATCCACAACCCAAGATCTAGTGAACTCTTTGGAACCATCCCTTGATTAAACCATACAAGACTGAATTTTTTTTCGAAAACTATGGCATGAGAACTTACTTGGAGTTTTTTGCTCTTCGTAATTCTGCAACTTATCTTTGAACCAATCGCTTCACACGCGTGCTAGATTTATCTCAGTTTTTTTAGTAATTATCTTCGTTCAGAAAAGATTTCAAAATCTTTGTTCATGCAAGGTGAAACTAAGAAAATCTTGCCTATTATACTCTGTTATTAACTTCACATGCGAAACTTTTCACATCTTATTAATGTGCAGAATGCCACCACCTTTAGTATTTAAAACTTTGCTGTCAATCTTAAAATTATACGATCATTGGGTACAGAGAGAGACAACTAGCTATCACACTTAACAAGTTGGCCCTCTAATCCAATGAGAATCTCCCATGTACACAGCTCTTCCCTTGATGGCACTTCTATTTGGATCCACTGGCAACTGAGGACACGTGTCGATAGGTCACTACTTCGCTATGTATAAAGAACGAGCACCTTGCCATAGAAAAGCAGCGATAGCCATCGATCTAATCTTAATCTAGCAGATGATATGTTACTGTACTTTCTTAGAAAGATGGCAGTGGGCCCTTATTCGCTATGTCACTATACGTATCTCCCTAGCAACTCTTCATGGCGAGAAGATGATGGCCGTTGATCTGAGATCGAATCAAAGGTGAGGAAGCTGCACAAAGTTTTTTGAAAAGTGGTTGTCCCTACACTCGCTATGTTGCAAAGACTAAACATCGTGCAACTCTTTATAGTGAGATGGCAAGGATCATTGATTGAAACTTGATCTGGTGATTGGGATCTCTCAAATGCTTTTATGAGTCCAAGACATTGCTGACGTAGGAGAAATTGCACTATTGGCAATCAACAAAACCTTGCTTCGAGCCTAGTTAGCCATCCACATTTCCTTAGGTCCCACCAGCTATTGGTTTTTGTGATGCCTCGCTACTTCGCTAGCAGCGAGGAGTCAGGTTTTTTCGATAGCGAGGTAGTGAGCTCCAATGACTTGAAAAGAACTCGGTGCCGTGAAATACAAAGACCTATCAAATTGTTATCATTCATGCCAACTGTTTCTGAAAAAAATTATTGCTTGTCATGCCACCTGGTCATACCATAGTTACTGATAAATTTTGAGGGCACCGTGCTTTTGATTTTGTAGCACCTCACTACTTTGCTAACGGTGATATGGTAAAATTTTTTGATAGTGAGATAACAAGATATCGAAGAAATCATCATTCCTGTGCTAATTTT
This sequence comes from Cupressus sempervirens, assembly GCA_028749045.1. Lineage (NCBI taxonomy): Eukaryota > Viridiplantae > Streptophyta > Pinopsida > Cupressales > Cupressaceae > Cupressus > Cupressus sempervirens. Next base: position 491,966,321 of record CM053791.1, on the reverse strand, counting down.
TGATTGTTTCCAACTGGGTCCCTTTTCCTGATCCGACAGCATTTTCCAAGTGTCCATGACTGAATGATCAATTTAAAATTTTCCGCCTACCGTGTCTTCATCTTGTGGTCCCATTTTACATTTTTAGGCGCTCGCTACCTCACTATACATAAAAAGTGCCCATGTTTTCATAGTGAGGTAATGACAATGGTGGATCTACTTAGATCGGATGGTTGGGGAATTTGAGAGGAAAGGTAGCTCGGGGGTACGAAAGATAACAAGACAATAGAATATTCACCCTATTTAAAATTTCAAATATTTCACGCCTACCAATTTATGAATGGAATGAAACATAGGGTTTTCACAAAAAATTTCAAAGGGGAGCAAACAGATGACTTACCTAAAAACCCTATTATCCATTAATGGGTACAATCTAAATTTTCTATTCCTAGACAAAGGAATTTTATCAGGCAAAAATTCAGACCAACAGTGGCTCTGTTTGGGGATGCATGTCCCTTGCATGCATGGCAAGGATTTAGATCTCTAGGAAAAGCAGACCACACGCCTGACAGCAAAATTTTCCTCTCGGATAGCTTTACCAAAAGCAAGAAGCCACCACTAAGATTATGCATAAACGATGGCCTCGGGCCACCAAAATTCAACAAAAACTTTTACCTCTGTCATAAATCTGATTCTCATCTGAACATACATGAGGTAAACTGAAAACATTTCTTCTATCAATTTCACCAATCAGCTTAGCATCATGAATCAACTCTCATGGTAAAACTAGAACTACAACTTCACCTTCATAATGCACATAAAAACTAAATTCACTTTCAACCACTTGCTCATTATAAAGGTTCTGATTAGTATTCTCAAACATATCAGACTGAAAATCCTCTTCATTTAATGACTTATGCATGCTATCAATCTCGAATATGAAAGTTTCATATTCAACTTGAGGAAGAGGATCACTCATACCTTCAAATTATGTATCCTTGTGCATATCCGGATGGTACTCTGAAGAACAATCTGACTGGTACTCACATATATCATCAATGTCAGAATCTGAAACTAATCCGAGATCTTTAAGTGATTCTCTGAGATCAACAAGTGGGTTAGTCACCTCATTAGAATATTCATCATAAAATTAATTACAAGGTGAATTCTGACTTTCAGCATCTTCATCAGACACCTTGTCATAAATTTCATAAGATGCCATCTCAACAATACTTTCACCATCATATCCAGAAGTAGAACAATCTAATCCCTCACAATAGTAAGATAATGCATCATCATTAAACTCATTCTCAACTAAATCTAGACTCTCTAGGTCTTCTTCAAATAGAGGATTGATAACTCCATGCAATGACCCTCTTTGAACATTTTGACAGAAATTAGGTTGATCATCCTCACAAGCATCATCATATATAAGTGTTATCATATACTTTAAATTCACTACCCATTTTATCCTCATGGAAAATTTCATCGTATGAAGAAAAGTCAGAACTATATGAAGAATCCTTGTCTATTTCTTCTATCAAATATATAGTGTCCATAATTACATCCTCTTTATTAGCTTGTTTAGGATAACCATTATAAACAGACTGTGATTCATTCCTAAACATCCCACTATATGCTCGATCTTTATTGTCTGATATAAAAGCACTTGACAACTCTTCCTTGAAATCTCCATATTCAAAGTTATTAGCATCAACTGACCTTACCATCTATTTATCTTCATACTTTGTGGATAAATCACTTTCATATTTTTCATTTGCTAACTGATTCGTGTAACACAAAAACTAAGATGCACTTTCTTTTTCATATTCAAAAGAGGAATTCATATGCTTATCTTCAAATGAGTGTTCACTATCATCATTACTCTCTTCCTCCCATTCAGTATCAGACTCATATGAAGTTAAACATATTGTGTCATTGTCCTCACTGTGATTCAAGTTACCACTCTCATCATCTCCTTCATACAATTCATCTTGATAACACACTGGGTCAACAATTTCATTATCATCATTTAAAAACTGGCTTCCAACTTCTTCATCCTTATGTAAAGATGCATATTTTTCCTTTTTAATTTTTAAAACATTCTCAGCATGATACCACCTCTCAATAAGATAGTTCATTTCTTGCACGTTTTTCTGATCAACCTTATCATCTCGTGTTATCTCTTCATGGTCTGGTGGATCAATAACATCAGGTCCATGATCAGAAGGATAACTTTCAATTTTCTCATTAGCACAAAACTGAGATCTAGGTGCAGCAACTTCATTAGCAATAGAATCATATATACAATCAATATCACAAGAACTTGCTAATGTATCTAATTCTTGATCTCCAATATCAACACATTGCTGAACCCTATCAAGGTCTGAGATACATCCTATTGTTGTAGCATCATGAGCATGTGTGTTGTCATTTGTAACCAAGCTAACCTTGCCTACACACATATTCTAATCAAAATTTTCCATTTGATTAAAACCTACAGTAGGGGTATGGATATGCTTATTTGAAACTAAAGCATCAACACCATATTCATCCTTTCTTTCAAATACATTATACTAGCAATCATACATAGAAAAATGACCTTTAGTCAATCCGTATCTCAAGTTATTTTCAATATCCCTAGTGGTCACAAAAGCCTAATATAATGTCTGTGGTTCTTTGTCCCTTAGTAGATAATTCATTTTCTTGTCAAATGCATCAAAATACACTGCTAAACACATTTGATCATCAAGTCTATAATTCTTAGGGATTTCATTCAAAACTCTTGCAAATTTGATGTTAAAATGAGAAACAAGTTCATCACTCTAAATATGAATCTTCAAGAACTTATCATAAGAGTCAGATACACTTACCCTTTCTCCAAATTGCTCCATGAAGGCAGAATGCAATTTACCCCAAGATGAAATAGAACATGCTGGCAAAAAAGAAAACCAGTCTCTAGCATCACCTTCTAAGGTTTGGACAAATAATTTCATATGCAAGTCCTCATGAGAAATTTCATAGTCACCCATCAAATCAGCAAACAACTCAACATGGTGATTGGCTATAACAAGATGGTTTCCACTGAACTTAGGCAAACTTTTTCTAACATCATTGGGAATGACATTTGGGAAACCATGAATACCATTAAAACTTAATGGCATATATACTGCTTGGTAGAAATGGATCTAGGAATTTCATTAACTGACTGCATACTGGATGAAATGAATCTTGACATTCTTAACAAATTTGAACCTCATTCACCCATATTCTAATCTGTAATTTGCGACAAATCTACACCCTTCTACCAATGAATCACTTAAAATTATACACTTCACAAACTTAGAAACAACAACTGAAACTAATCTAATGAAATGTATAACCTTAAAACTATTCTCCTCTTCTCAGTGCTGAAACTTCACTTGACGGAGAACACACTTGTATAAGAATCAATTCTCATAAAAGGAAAATACGCAAAAATGAGAATACCTTTAATGTTGTTGCATGAAACCGCTGATCTGTTGATTGGTCTGGTGCTAACATGAATTCCTTCTACCACTGATCATAACCTTACAGAGTCGCCATCTCCTTGAGGAGAGAAATGAAATCACAGCAGTGATTTGCATTTATCATTTCAAAATTTTGTTACAGCAAATCAAACAACACTTTGAAACTTACTAGTCAGACACTTATATACTCTCTCCTCTGTTTAAAATTTCAACACTACTTTCAGATCTGTCTGACTGAACTGAAAACTCTTGAAGACAATTTATACATCACCGATCTACAATGGTTCAGAGATCCTTTTGAGAGAGTTGCCACTCACTATTGTGAAAAAGATTTTAAACATGATTCATAACACTACAAATCTGAACTGAATTGTCAACTTTGTAAAATTTTGCAAATCTTCAAAACACTTAGAAGAGAGAAACCTTTATTCAACAATTCTGACTCTAATCTTACAGCAGTATTCTGAAAACCACAATCGACTGAATTGATTGAAAATAACACTTAATAACAACATAATCTGCATTCAATCTTGAAGAATACTACTGCAACTGGATAAAACCTTACTAGGAGACATGAATCTTCAACAAAGAAATGGAAAACACTTCATGACCTTTCTATTTATACCAGAGATTCTAGTAATTCTAACAATGAATTTCTTCATAGACTCCCTAGCAAAGTCGCCATTTTGTTGGTGTTTTAAAATGGACTAAAACTACTAAGTAGCAAAATGCTTAATACCAAGATGACAGTACTCATACAATCTAAAGACTAGCCAATTCTTGTTAACAATTGCATGTGCAAAGCATTTGGGCCCAACTTCAACAAAACTAAAGGTGGTTTTCTACTCTTTTGGCTCTACAAAACTAGGGTGGGTATACCCAGGGATGATTCAAGACTAGGAAAACTGTATGAGGATTATTTCTAGTTTTATTCTGATTCTTATCTCAAATCCTCGAATACATACACAATTCTTGATAACTTGATAAACACATCCCATATAACAGATATGGCCAAAAATTCTTCTATAGATCTGCAGATGTTCTCAACAATAGTGGCTAACTAAAGCTAAAACATTCCATGCAGACAAGTACAGGCCAACTTTTAAGATCTACAGGAAACAAAAGTAAAATTGATTTAATTCTTCATTTTGACAACCATTTGTGATATATTCCTCTTTCAGTTGGATCAAATTTGATCAGTGCCTAATCCATTGGGGTTCAAAGTCTACAGCAAATCCTTAGATCTGATTTGTTGCCTTACAACAAAGTTTATCAGCAATTCTTATCAGAATTTTATCATTCAAAACCCTTTCCACTACTATAGCAACCTTACCACATTCACCAAAACTTTTACTTAATCCATTGAATTAACAGTAGTGATAAGCAGATATACAACCTAACTGGATTGCATTTAATTGCACAAGCCTTTACCTATACAACATCAAGATAACCAAGTAATCAAAAGGAAACAAAGTTTAGAAAGAACTGATATGGGGACAGTTCAAAATTTGTATTCATTTTCCTTGAAAATTGTATACAATTTACAACAGACTCAAAATGACCTTCAGAAAGAAACACATATCATTCTGTATTCATGTATTCTCAGAGAAATGATAGAGAAAATACATTACAAACTTGCTTTCAAAACATTGGACCAAAGACAGACTAAGCATATCACTTAGAAAAATAGAATTCGGACCATTCTTTAGCTTTGGAATCTCACTTAAATAGTGTGAGATGCAACAAGCTTCAGGCTAAGAGAAAGTGACAAGTGTCTTTTACAAAAGGAAGACACAGACATCTGTCAAAAAGACTAACAGGAAGTTATGCCAATCACACATTCTCTTGCGGGCTTTTTCCTATCACCTTCTTTCATTGATTTTGCTCCAACGATGACTCTGTCGTATATGTAACTGCTAAGCTTGTCCCTGACAAAATCCATTTTGATGATTGCACTCTATCCTCAACCCGTGGGTTTTTTCAAGATAACTGCTTTGTAAAATTCATCCTTACTTCCCACTCTTCTTTAATCATGGCAGGCTTCAGAAATAGTGGAAAAGTTACTTAGTGCGCAACCTTGGAGCAGGGAGACGATGTGGCTATCAAATATAACAAAATGGGTAACTTCTGCTCCCCAGCCATGTCTGTTTTCTTAACCACCCTTTGACCAAAATTTTCCATCCACTGATACAACAAGGGTGTAGGCTAACAAAAAGCGAGAAAGATCATACTCGTGACTATGAAATCTTCCTCATCTTCCTCAATAACTATGCATAGGACCCCACACATTTCTGCTACCCTGGCATCAAGCTATGATATCTTGAAAATTTCTTTAAAAGATGATGTTACTGCTGAGAGGGTTGTTATCTTACCAGGTTCATTCATTATCCTTCTCAAAAGCTTAGTTATTTGACTATGACATCTTACCATAGTTTCAAAGAGATGAAACTTTAAGAAAACACTTAGGATTACTAGTTTTCCTCTATCAAAAATCCAAATACTTCTACACGGGACAAAACATTTCTTTTCTGCAAACCAGTTCGAACTAGTATGCGGGATATTACAATCCCAGGCCCAAGTATTTTTCCCTTGTAATCCCTCTGCTATCCACAACCCAAGATCTAGTGAACTCTTTGTAACCATCCTTTGATTAAACCATACAAGACTGAAATTTTTTTCGAAAACTATGGCATGAGAACTTACTTGGAGTTTTTTGCTCTTTGTAATTCTGCAACTTATCTTTGAACCAATCACTTCACACTCATGCCAAATTTATCTCAGCCCTTTCAGTAATTATCTTCATTCAGAAAAGATGGTGGTGGGCCCTTATTCGCCATGTCGCTATATGTATTTCACTAGCAACTCTTCATGGCAAGAAGACGATGGCCGTTGATTTGAGATCGAATCAAAGGTGGGGAAGCTGCATGAAGTTTTTTGAAAAGTGGTGGGCCCTACACTCGCTATGTCGCAAAGACTAAACATCGTGCAACTCTTAATAGCGAGATGGCAAGGATCATTGATTGAAACTTGATCTGGCGATTGGGATCTCTCAAATGCTTTTATGGGTCCAAGACATTGCTAACGTAGGAGAAATTGCACTGCTGGCAATCAACAAAACCTTGCTTCGAGCCTGGTTAGCCATCCACGTTTCCTCAGGTCCCACCGGCTATTAGTTTTTGCGGTGCCTCGCTACTTTGCTAACGGTGAGGAGCCAGGTTTTTTCAATAGCGAGGTAGCAAGCTTTGATGACTTGAAAAGAACTCGACGCCGTGAAATACAAAGACCTATCAAATCGTTATCGTTCATGCCAACTGTTTCTGACAACAATTATTGCTTGTCATGCCACCTAGTCATACCATAGTTACTGATAAATTTTGAGGCCATCGTGCTTTTGATTTTGCGGCACCTTGCTACTTCGCTAATGGTGATATGGTAAACTTTTTTGATAGCGAGATAGCAAGATATCAGAGAAATCATCATTTCGGCGTCGATTTCTGATTATTTCCAACTAGGTCCCTTTTCTTGATCCGACAGCATTTGCCAGGTGTCCGTGACTGAATGATCAATTTAAAAATTTTCGCCTATCGTGTCTTCATCTTGTGGTCCCATTTTACATTTTTAGCCACTCGCTACCTCGCTATACATAAAAAGTTCCCATGTTTTCATAGCGAGGTAATGACAATGATGGATTTACTTAGATCAGACGGTTGGGGAATCTGAGAGGAAAGGTAGCTCGGGGGCACGAAAGATAAAAAGACAACAGAATATTCGCCCTATTTGAAATTTCAAATATTTTGTGCCTGACAATTTATGAATGGAAGGAAACGTAAGGTTTTCACAAAAAATTTCAAAGGGGAGCAAACAGATGACTTACCTAAAAACCCTATTATCCATTAATGGGTATAATCTGAATTTTCTATTCCTAGACAAAGGAATTTTATCAGGCAAAAATTCAAACCAACAAGTCCAATGATTGACTTTTTGTTGAAGCTTGTCAAGCAAGCTCTACCAGAAAAACATGGGTTGTCTTCCCACCAAAATAGGGACCCCCAAGTAAGTCAAAGGGAGAGACTCAATCTAAAATCTCAGGATATTAGCAATCCTCCACTAGATATGCTCAAGAGTGTTGAAGAAAAAATAGAGGACTTGTGGTCATTGATTTTCTGACTAGAGGCAGCCAAGTAAGTATCCAAGGTGAGCCGAAAGGCTTGAACTTCCCAAATTCGAGCTCTCCCAGCAAGGTTCGTATCATCTAAAAATTGGAGGTGGGAAAGAGTGGGCCGACTATTTCCCCATTGCCATCCCTGAATCAGATTTTGAGAAACATGAGACTTGATAAGTCTGCCAAGTCCCTTAGCCATAATGATAAAAAAAATAAGGAGAAAGGGGATCTCCCTAGCGAAGACCCCTAGAGGCCCCAAAAAGCTCTGACGGTTCACCATTAAGAAGGACCGAGAAGAAGGGAGTAGTAACATAGCTCAAAGCCCAGCTAACCCGTTCCTGACTGAAGCCAAAAGCCAGAAGAACTTTTCGCAAGAAACCACAATTGCCTCTGTCATAAGCCTTAGCCATATCAAGCTTGATGAACATGGTGTGTTCTCTAGAAGTAGACATAGAGTGAATGGCTTCAGAAGCAATAACCACCCCATCCAAAATTTGTTTTCTAGCCACACAACCCCCTTGTTCCTCAGAGATAACCATGGGAAGCCAAACTTTAAGCCTCTTCGCAAGGAGCTTAGTAATGATTTTATAGACCACATTACAAAGAGCAATGGGCCTAAAGAAGTCAAGCTGATTAGCCACTTCCTTCTTTGGGATAAGGACTAGAAAAGTAGCATTCAAAGCCCGAAGCATATCTTTGTTGGAATAGGACTCCTAGACCACATCCAAAAGGTCATGATTGATAATATCCCAAAATTCTTGGAAGAATTCAATAGGGAAGCCATCAGGCCCCAGAGCTTTGTCCTTACGCAAGCTAAAGACCACCTCCTCCAAGTCAAACATACTAATTTGATATTTTCCAAATATATTTTACAAACTTACCAAGTAAATTATTATGTAATAGTTATTTTTCATTAAAACATATTCTTATTAGTTACCAAAATTGAAGTAAAATTATTTACTTCTTATAAGTTCTTATTGAGAATTATTAAAAAAAATCTTTGTTTTTTTCCTTGTTCTTTATATTATGATCTATTGACAAAATAAAAGATATAATTTACATTTTGTTAGTCAAATTTTTAAGTCCAGAGATTAAATTGTAATATATTAAAAACTCAAAGTATTGTATTAAATATATTTTCTTTTGAATTAAACAATATTTAACTGCATTCTATCATTTATTTTAATAATATTACTATGCATCTCCCAAAATATTGAGGAAAAAATAGAATTATGGAGTATTCTTTCGAAAAAAGGATCCTATAAAACCAAATGAAATGGCCCAATAGAATTTGAGAAAAAATATTTTTTATTATATATAAAGTTCACAAATAAATAGCCAAACCTTAGAAAAGTAGTTATCACTCGTTGGTTGAAAACAAATTAACACTCGTTGGTTGAAAACAAATTAACTATTGTAAGATTGCCTTAAATAAGAGTCAACTAAAAATTATACATAATCAGCTAGGACTCAAATAAATTGAACATAAGAAGAAAATTTAAATGAACAGTTTGTTCTGGATCTGAAACCTCCCATTCAATGAAATAAAAACCACACACAGACAGATAAATAGATATATATAACAATCTTTTTTTATGATATCTGGTGTACAGAGCCTTGGATGAAGATCGACAAATGCTGCATCCTTCTCAAGCCCTCGAAACTTTGAGAAGTTTTTTTCCTTCACTCCTCCCCCTCAAAAACCGATGAACAGATCCACCATTTTCTCCACATTTCTCGTTTCCTTCACATTTTTCGTTTCCTTCTCTTTCCTGCTTACACGAATAAATAGCAGCACTACACTAATATAAGGTTAAGGGCATCTCAGACCAGAATGCTCAAAACTGGTACTAATATCATCATTTTCAGGTGTTCGGAAAATTTTTCATCTCATGTCGTTAGGACGGCTCAAATATCATTATTAAATTTGACTTTTAAGTTAAAAGTGTTAAATAGTGACTTTATTTTTTCAAATTTAATTTTTTCGTACTCTGTGATGTTTAAAAATAGTCTCTGCCCTTCTTAATAAACATTTTGATGGACGCTACCTCACATGTTGGAAAAACTCTACAGCAGAACCGGCATTCAAGTTTCAATTCACAAGCGCCCTTCTTTTTCTCAATTTGTATGTGGAAGATTCTCACAGATTTCAACACTTGGGTTTCTGGTGAGCTGTTTAATTTTTTCGTACTCTGTGATGTTTAAAAATAGTCTCTGCCCTTCTTAATAGACATTTTGATGGACGCTACCTCACATGTTGGAAAAACTCTACAGCAGAACCGGCATTCAAGTTTCAATTCACAAGCGCCCTTCTTTTTCTCAATTTGTATGTGGAAGATTCTCACAGATTTCAACACTTGGGTTTCTGGTGAGCTGAGAAAATTAAACCAAGAAATAGGAACAGAAACAGGGACCATTTTTGTACTATTTCGGATCATACTACATAATTCATCATCAAGATGTAATAGAATAAAAAAAATTAAAAATTAAAATAATACTTCATCATCTCATATGCAACCAAGATTATAGACTCTCATCAAAGAATTGAATATCTTACCATTCTTATGAAATATGATTTAAAAATGTTTGACAAACTCTGAACACAATATTTGAATCACTGATAAATAATAGTAAAAGTAACACAGCATTCAATCAATATGAAAAGAAATGACAATCTTTACAAGAAAGGTTCAGTTACATTCTTTACATGATTCATCATACTGCTGCCACCTACCTCGATACAGTCAAGAAAACTATGCACATTCTAAGAAATAATTTAACTCACTCTTGAATGACCTTAAATTGATTCCTACGCAGATCAATGTTTGAGCTCATTGACATAATCCTTGCCAATTAATCCGTTCCTGAAAAACTGCTCCAGATACTCTTTGTAGGATGATGCTCCATACAATGGAGGATTCTTTTCATTTATCAATTCTTTGGAAGGGGAGATAATTACATTTTGATATGGAGCACAGAACATGGCCCATGACATCCTCACGCGATCTTTGTGAACAAAACTCCTATGTTCAATGCTTTTGTATTTGCCATTGCTCAGAATCTGTCTTCCAAAAAATTGTGGAAATTTTTTTTAAAAACTAACACCATAAATTATTAACATGCAATGCATTTTGTGTATTTAAGAAACACAAAATATTTTTAAAACAGCAGGTAAATTCTAAGAGATCCATAATGCTATAGTTCTATTCAATAATATAGGAAAGCTATATGCAGCATGCTTATTCTTTAAGCATATGAAATAAACTATGGATACAACATGTACTTAAGGAGGCAACCACCTTTAAACAGAGGAAAAAATTAAGTTTGAAAAAATAATTCAATTTTGACTATTTAACACTTTTAACTTAGGAATCAAGTTTTAGTGTGTGATGCTTAAATCATCACATGTTAACCAAAGAGAACAAAATTTAATCCTAAAATTATTAATCATTAAGATGATCTTTAAAACTATCTATATTTTCTTTTAGAGATGAGATGAGAGATTGACCTCGATTTGATCACCAATATTGACAACAAGAGCACCTGGAATGCATGGAACATCAATCCATTCATTGTTCTTGAGAACTTGCAAACCTGGGGTTTCCTCTTGAAGGAGAATTGTGAGGGCGTCCACATCAGAGTGAGCTGAGCTGCCCAACACCAGTTCGGGCTGAGGGCAGGGAGGATAGTAGTTTATGGCGAAGTGAATCTCCTTCCTCTCTCCACCCAATGCCGCATTAAGAGCATTTTCATTTGCCAATCCAAGGCCACCACTTAGTGCCTGCATCACAACTTCCCACAATTTGCAAACCTTTTTGGAGTATTCATCCATCACTTCCCTGCAAAATAATTCATAATCGGACTAGATCAATCTAAATAATTCATAATCAGATTAGAAAGTTCTTGTTGTCCGTTGTTATTTCTGGATTTTTTTAATTTTTTCTATGAATAAGGGGCTTAAGTGGAAAGTTTCGGATTAAAATATGATAAAAATAATATAGTTTAAACTCATGAAGTTGCTGGAAGAGGATCAAGAAAAAACAAATGGAAACCAAACTTTGAAGATGATTTCACTAACCTAGAACTTGTTCCACTCAGAGATCAAACACTAGAAGCTACACAATCACTTTTACAAAAAGCTAGACCTAACAGCAAATGAAGATTTTTAATTGTTATTCCTTAGTCTGAGGAAGTGGAAAATCCTTTTTCTGAATCGAACTACTGAGGGGTTTCAATCCCTAGAAGTCATCTTGCTCTTCCTCTTCTTCTTCTACATCCCTTGACTCAGGCCTCTATATCCTTCTTCATATCTACCTCTTCCACTTCTGCTTATTGTTTTCCACTATTCCCATTTTGAATAAACCATCAGAAAAACTATTCCCATCTTTGTAGATGTAGTTAATTGTAACTGCTCAAATTTGTGCTATTTTTGGATTTGAGTATGTTGGAGTCTTTAATTATCTATATTTTTCTAAATCTCTATTATTTTATTCATGGGTTATAACATAATAAAAAGTCTTGATGTAAAGATTCAAACATAATCAAATCTTCTAAAGTAATATTAGCTTAACAATGGATCCAAATATGTGATCTAATATGTTGATGCAAAACTTTGACCACACTAAATCCTCCAGCTCCTTGTTATTCTAACAATGGATCATAAAGTATGATCTGAAATCTTGATACATTACTCCACACAACTATAATAGACCAGTTCTTTGTCATTCTAATCATAGATCAAGAGTGTGACGTCAACAACCCCCAAAGTGGATCAAAACAATCATCCAAGCAGTTTGTAGCTATTTATGAGTTGAATTGTGACAAAGATTTTGTATCAATAGTTCAGACTTCACATTTAGAATTATCATTTCTTCTCCTCCAACACTTTTTTATTACAACAATAAACCATAAGATTTAATCTAAAATAGTTTGAAATTTTTAAAACAATCAAATCTTAATCTCTGTTATCCTATTATAAACCATAAAGATGTGAACTGAAACTTTGATAAAAAGCTCTAATTTAATTATCAAATCTTCTCACTCCCCTTTATTGCCAAGAGAGATCTTAAAATAAAATCTAAAACATTGGTAAAACAAACTTGGCATAAAGAAATCTTGTAACTGTTAATTGCCCTGATATAGAAACCCCAAACACAATGAAATCTGAAAGTAATAAAAAATTATAATATCAATTAGAGAAACTTGATCTCATTAATCCTGTACATAGAGATATGAACAGAAGAGTACTCAACGTGAAATCGGAAGGCTGTTTGGGCCATTTGTCAAGGACTTTGAGCGAAACAGGCCACACAATATTATAATAGAAATCTCTCCAGTCTACTGGTGCATCAGCCGAAGTTCCCAATTTGGTGCCATAACCAACATGGCTCCCCCCTCCATTTTTATAGACTTCCTTTTCTTCCATGGGAAGATCAAAGAAAGCCTTCCCCACAGCTTGTACTCGGGCAATAAGTGACTCAGAAATCCCATGATTAACAACCTGAAAAAATCCCCACTCCTCTGCAGCGCTTGAAATTTCATCCACCATAGCTTTGGTGAGAGGCTGCACGTCCAAGCCATGCAAGTCAATGATTGGAATATGGACGTCCTTTGCATGAGAAGAATTATTGAAGGTCTCCTTTGTTGGCCTCACATATTGTGGTGGAACTGTTTGGATTCCACTCTCTGCTAAGCTCTGTACTCTGGTCATGGCAGACTTCTTCTCCATGGATGCAACAAATAAAACCTTCCACACTTCTACAGGCTTTGAATGTTTACAAAACACAACTCGTCTAAACAAGGTTATCATTCACATTAAATAATACCTCTTCGATGGAATCAATGAAGCTGGATGGAAGACAACCGTTATTGGAAAACTCTACATTTTTGGGAGGTATAACATTGGCCACATCATATGCATTATCTAATCACTCTTGTTTTCCAAAAGAAACCAAAATTACTTCAATGGGTTTATCATGGCAGTCGCTTTCCTGCAATTCTTTAAATCTTTTGGAGTCAAGGCACAAAACAATTCCGTTTAGGACATTCAAAACATTTCATCTGTATATTGTCATATAGTAGATGCATCATGTGATGTGTAACATCAAAAGTATTTTAAAAGCTGTTGTATAAAATTATGAAACTCTAGGAAAGGGAAATTGTTTTCTCTATTTAATTTTTTGTAATAGAATGATTTTATTTGTTTAAATATGGTGAATTCAAATAATAGAATTATATTTCTTTTGTTTATCTATATAGTAAATATTTTGGATTGGGATTTACGTCGATTAGGGGAGCTTCTTTTCAAGTAGTATTGGAGAATGCATTGTGCCACCATCACTATCACATAAGAACTTTACCGAAAGATCTTTTACCCAAGATCTGAAAAACATAATAAGTTTTTTTTAAATGTGATCACATAAATTCATTTATAAAAATAAAATAATTAATGTTTCTAGAATTACAAAAATTTACAATTTATTTTCTGCATATATTTTTTTGATTAATTCAAAAATAGGTTTTGAAGGGACCCAAAACTGCTTACGGCTGAATTAAAAAAAGAAAATCAAAATAAACCATGTCTTACCAAACTAGGGTCGATTAGCACTATAACCATTATAACAAGAGACAAAAACTTACTTGTCCAGTAGTTCCAACAACCTAGTAGTAACATGACAAAAAGAACAAAAAAATGCATCATTGATTATTCCCAACAAATACAACCAACAGCCTAGACCAGCAAACAATATAAACAACAACAAACTAAAATAGAGAAAAGAACATTAAACAAGTTTTTTAAGAATCTCAGTAGACTGGATCTCAAGATCCTCAATCCTTTGAAAGGCCATTTTGATTTATGTTGCTTGTGCTCTTGAGCTCCTTAGAAGAAACTTTCTTTTTCAGGTTTCATATAGTTCTCTTCCCCAAGCCTTCTTTCTGACTAGCAACTGACTCCTCCTCAAGATCCACCTTAAAAATATGTTTATTGTTTTTCTTCAACATAGCATAGAGGCTCTTTAAGCATGATATTGTCTACATATATGTTACAATCACCTAATCAAGTCAATGTGGATAAAGAACCTTAAGATATTCACAAAGTTCTCTTGAGTAATGGCCTCTTGAACATCAATTCACATGATATTCACCAAGTACACTTGAGGATTGGCCTCCTAAACATAAAGTTGCATCACATTCACTAAGTACTCAAAACTATTCATAAGATATGTGCACATATATACTCTATCATACTTACCATGGGAACATTCATGGTTGTTTAAGTAACTTAATCCAACATGAAAGATATAATCTATCATGACTTGTTTCAAACATCATAAAATGTCTATCACGATAAAAGGTCTTGGTCTATTTAAGGAACTCAATCCACCATGCAAATTGTAATCTATTATGATATGTTTCAGATATCATAAAATTGTTAGATAACTGAGAGGGAGTGAATCAATTATAACCAATTATCCTGCATGCCTTTAAACACTTTTCAACAAACTTGAACACCTTAACCTTTAATGTCACTATCTCTATAAACAAATCAAACATTCAACATAAACCACGGGAAACTGTTAAGTTCATATACCAAGTATCAAAGTTATACTAAGTTTTAGCAATAAATTGTAGACATGAAATGAACATGCAACATAATGACATCCACACAATTTGACACAAGTATTTTAATGTGAAAAATCTATTAAAGAAAAAACCACCGAGGACTAACAACCTAAAAATTCTACTGTTCTGAATTGAGCTCTGTTAGGAGCCAACATTGTTAAAGGTTACATACACATTGTTAATGTGACCTTGTTAGAGGATTCACACTAAAGATTACCTAGGCCTTATCACTCCTAAAATATCTATATAGAGTAGCCTACTCTAAAGAACTTATAAAACATTCACTGTAATAAAATGTCACCATACAATATATTTACAATAAGACTTGTTAGGTCCACTCGATTAAGAGATTTTCTGCTACAATGGTTAGAGAGTAACAATGAAATGATAAATTGTATCGTTTTAAAATGGAAGCACTTCCATGTTAAGAGTGTTTAACCCTCTGAGTAAGTGGTATGGGGTCATGTTAAGCACCTTGAATGGGTCTTTGCATGGATTTGGTTGTTTTTTGCCTATTTTTCTTCTCTCTCTATTTCTAGCCTATTTCTGACAACTTGCTTTATAAAGTTGAGGAATTTGACTTCTGGGTCAAGGATGAACTTTTGGGTCAAGGTCAACCTTGACCCTGACCTAGGGTAGGGTTGACCTCATCCCTAACCTCGGGTCTCATTTTCAATTTATGGGAGTTTTGGGATCTCGAGCTTCAGAAAGTTTATTTTTCCGCTTCTAGGTCAGTTGTTTTAGGTTTTGGAATGGTAGACTCTTAAATTATATTTAATTTAGGTCCATTTCTAGGGGTTAAGGTAATTGATATTTCATACTCCCATGTCGGCCTTCTCTAGGATTTTGTATCCTAGATCTCTATATAAGGAAGCCTTTTTCCCTCATTTTGACATCAACTTGACTCTAACCTAAGAACACATATGAAGGCACATAATGATATTGTATGATCTAAAAATGACTACTATCTATGAGCAACTACCTACTTTTCAAGTGAGCAAGCATTCTATCATTCAAGCATTCAAATTCTCAATTGAAGACCACGTATTGAAGCATTCAAGCGTTTGAAGGGATTTGGTTCAAGCATTCAAGACTCATCATTCAAACCCTAGATCTAGCCATCATGGTGGTGTGAAATTCCTTCAAAATCCTTTGTTCATCTTCAAGACCTATTCATTCTTTTATTAAGGTGGATTCTAAGCATACAATCATGGAGATTTTGATTTACATTTGTTAATGTTATGTTCAAGCTTTCATATAAATATACTTGTTTACATTTCAAATACAATTGCATATCGATTGAATATCATAGCTTTGTTAGATTTACTTCTACTACTTGCTAACATTCCTTATTTCAATTCCATTATTAAGGTTGATTCCAAACCAAGGTCTAACCAAGGCAAACCCCTCATCTAAACAAACAAACCATTTTTCTTGCATATTCAGGTTTGGAACAGAAAATTGAAGAGTAGATTTGGATACCCTTTTCATTGAACTTTTGAGGTTCGTAAACAGAATTTTCATCGAAGTACTGTAGGTCAAGGTTGACTTTTTAGGGCCGTGAGAAGATTCTTTCCCCGCTATTAGGGTCAAGGTCGAGCTCCCTTCAAAAAGGAAAAAGATTTTTGGATTTTCTTCATCTCAACATTTCTAATTTGGAACAAGCTGCAAAATTCCCTGAAACTGTACACAGACATTAGAAATCAGCATTTTCTAGATTTAAGGTTAGTAATTTTCTTTTATTTATTTTAGGATTTAAGTATATACCCCTCAAAATAGAAAGACCATTCAACACCCTTTCTCCCAATTCTCCGTCACATGATCCATTTCTACATTGATCACTTTCTTGTGCTTAATCAATTTAGATTATTTCTTTTGGAAATTAAGGTTAAGAAAGGGAAAATCCTATTATTTCCTATTTTCTTTCTATTTAGATATGTCTAGTTTAGTACTATCTTTTCTTGTTAAGATCTTTGTTTCTCTCTATCTCTTTCTTTTGTTGATCATCTTTCTTCCTTCTGTTCCCTTCTAGCTATTCCACCCACTTATAAATCAACTTATCTCTTCTCTTGCTTGATCTTCACAATGCAGATCAACTCACTTATCCTCTAGCTATCAATCTTATTCTTCAACTTGATAAGAAACAAAGATCAATATGTTCATTCCTTAAATAGAAAAGTTTTTTCTACTTCACCAAATTCTTCCATATTTTATCGCTTAATCACAATCCTCTAATCTTCATCCCTGTTAGATTCATTGAATCTAAGCACTTGAGTAACACACCTTCACCTTAAATTTTGTGCTTCAATTCAAATCATCATTAATCTCCTTCATCATAACTTATTTGAGTTTCTCCATCCATTGATCTTGTAGCTAACTTCACCCTATCTTTGAAACTTCTCGAACAATCTTAATTTTCATCAAATATTGGCCTAGATTAATTCTTTATCAAAATTATTCTTGCTTTCCTTACTTGGTTAACACTGCACTTTTTCTCGATTAAATGTGATCGCATAAATTCATTTATAAAAATAAAACAATTAATGTTTCTAGAATTACAAAAATTTACACTTTATTTTTTACATATATGTTTTGGATTAATTCAAAAATATGTTTTGAAGGGACCCAAAACTATTTACGGCTGAATTACAAAAAGAAAATCAAAATAAACCATGTCTTACCAGACTAGGGTCGATTAGCACTATAACCATTATAACAAGAGACAAAAACTTACTTTTCCAGTAGTTCCAGCAATCTAGTACTAACATGACAAAAAGAACAAAAAAATGCATCACTAATTGTTCCAACAACCTAGTAGTAACATGACAAAAGGAACAAAAAAATGCATCACTAATTGTTCCAGTAGACACGACCAACAGCCTACACCAGCAAACAATATAGACAACAACAAACCAAAATAGAGAAAACATTAAACAAGTTTTTTTAAAGAATCTCAGCAGATTGCATCTCAAGATCCTCAATCCTCTGAAAGGCCATTTTAATTTATGTTGCTCGTGCTCTCAAGATCCTTAGAAGAAGCTTTCTTTTTTAGGTTCCTACAATTGTCTTCCCCATGCCTTCTTTCTTACTAGCAACTAACTCCTCCTCAAGATCCACCTTATAAATATGTTTATTATTTTTCTCCAACATACCTTATAAAATTGTTAGATAATTGAGAGGGGGTGAATCAATTATAACCAATTATCCTACATGCCTTTAAACACTTTTCAATAAACTTGAACCCTTAACCTTTAATGTCACTATCTCTATAAAAAAATCAAACATTCAACATAAACTACCAACAAACTATTAACTTCATATACCGAGTATCAAAGTTATACTGAGTTTTAGCAATAAACTGTAAACATGAAATGAACTTGCAACACAATAACATCTACACAATTTAACACAAGTATTTTAATGTGAAAAAACTATTAATAGAAAAACCACCTAGGACTGACAACCCAAAATTTTTACTCTTCTAAAGTGAGCTCTATTAGGAGTCAACCTTGTTAAAGGTTACATACACATTGTTAATGTGACCTTGTTAGAGAATTCATACCAAAGATTATCTAGGCCTTATCTCTCCTAAAATATCTATATAGAATGGCCTACTCTAAAGAACTTATAAAACATTCAACATAACAAAATATCACCATACAATAGATTTACAATAAGACTTGTTAGGTCTACTCGATTAAGAGATTTTCTGCTACAATGGTTAGAGAGTAATAATGAAATGATATTGTATCATTTTAAAATAGAATCAATTCTATGTTAAGAGTGTTTAACCCTCTGAATAAGTCATATGGGGTCATGTTAAGTGTCTTAAATGAGTCTTTGCATAGATCTGGCTATTTTTTTCCTTGTTTTTCTTCTCTCACTATTTCTAGCCTATTTTTGACAATCTACTCTATGAAATTGAAGACATTGACTTCTGAGTCAAGCATGACCGTTTAGGTCAAAGTAAACCTTGACCTTGCCCTAGGTCAAGGAGGACCTCGACCTTGGCCTAGGGTAGGGTCGACCTCATCCCTTACCCCAGGTCTCATTTTCAATTTCTGGGAGTTTTGGGATCTTGGGCTTCGAAAAGTTTCTTTTCTCGCTTTTGGATCAATTGTTTCAAGTTTTAGAATGGTAGACTCTTAAATTACATTTAATTTAGGTCCATTTCTAGTTGTTAAGGGAATTGGTATTTAATACTCCCATGTTGGCCTTCTCTACGATTTTGTGCCCTAGATCTCTATATAAGGAAGCCTTCTTCCCTCATTTTGACATCTACTTGACTCTAACCTAAGAACACATATGAAGACACATAATGATATCAGATGATCTACGAATGACTACTATCTATGAGCAACTACCTACTTTTCAAGTGAGCAAGCATTCTATCATTTAAGCATTCAAGTTCTCTATGAAAGATCAATAATTGAAGCATTCAATCCTTTGAAGGGATTTGGTTCAAGCATGCAAGATTCATCATTCAAACCCTAGATCTAGCCATCACGGTAGTGTGATCTTCCTTAAAGATCCTTTGTTCACCTTCAAGACCTATTCATTCTTTTATTAAGGTGGATTCAAAGCATACAATTATGAAGGTTTTGATTTACATTTGTTAATGTTATGTTCAAGCTTTCATATCAATATACTTGTTTACATTTCAAATCCAATTGCATATCTATTGAATATCATAGCTTCATTATTAGATTCACTTCTACTACTTACTAGCATTCCTTATTTCAATTCCATTATTAAGGTTGATTCCAAACCAAGATTTGACTAGGGCAAACCCCTCATCCAAACAAATAAACCATTTTTCTTGTAGATTTGAGTGTGGAACAAAAAATTGAAGAGTAGATTTCAATACCCTTTTCGTCAAACTTGCAAGATCTATAAAAAAAAAAATTGTCGGAGTAGTGCTGGTCAAGTTGAATTTTTGGAGTGCAATTGCGCACCAGGATAAGATTGTGCCCCACTATCAAGATCAAGGTCGACCTCCCTTTAAAAAGATAAAATATTTATGAGTTTTCTCTGTCTTGACATTTTCAATATAGAACAAGTTGTTGAATTCCCCTAAACTATACACAAACATTAGAAATCAACATTTTCTAGATTTAAGGTTAGTATTTGTCTTTTATCTATTTCAAGATTTAAGTATATACCCCTCAAAATAGAAAGACCATTGAACCCCCCTTTCTCCCTATTCTCCATCACATGATCCATTTCCACATTGATCACTTTCTTGTGCTTAATCAATTTGGATCATTTTTTTTGGTTTTCCTTTTTTTTCTTATTCAGATATGTCTAGTTTAGTACTACATTTTATTGTTTAGTATTTGTTTATCTCTATCTCTTTCTTTTGTTCACCCTCTTTCTTCAATCTGCTACCTTCTGTATACACCCTAAAATGGTCACCTAGATTATGGGCCCCCATTATTCAATTTATCAATTTATCAAATTTCTTGAATCAATGGTTTGCAATATTTTATTGAATCAATTTAAATCAATTTATTTGATCAAATTCGATTATTTCATTTCTATGGTTGATCATTTTATCCTAAGTCTCATTCAATTAAAAAAAAATCTCTCTTTTAATTAAATAAAATAAGTCCCCATTTAATTAAAAGAAAACTTCTCTTTTAATTAAATTCATCCACATTTAATTAATTAAGAGAAAAACTCCTCTTTTAATTTAATTAAATATTTCTTATTTAATTAAAAGAACTTGCTCCCTTTTAATTAAATAAATTTCACGTGAAAAAAGAAATGAAATAAATAAAAATTAAATAAATGCCTTTTTCCTTCCCTAACTTAATTCTTCTCATATTCTCTCATTGGTGGAATTTTGTCTCACATGGACCAAATCTATTATCCCATATTGGTTGTGAGAAGCTTCCCACCACCACATTTTTCTTTATAAGGGAGAGCCCTCTTCTCATTTTTGACATCCATTATTATGCTATTGTTATGCTGTAGGTTTGGAGAGTGATTTTTGGAGAAGGAGTTTGGACATTAAAGCTTTTGTGGAGAACTTATTTCTTCTTTTCTTATTCTCTCTTGCATCCATGGCTTCTATCATGAGGTTTCATCCTTTCATTTTTATATTAGCTTAGATCTTGCATTATTTTGCATTGTTATCATATAGATTAGTTTGCATTTTCATTTGCATTTATATTTTGATCCTTGAATCTCTCATTTCATGGTGTACTTCCATGAGCACAAACTAGGTCAAAACTGAGGGCCTTCATTACAAACCCTTGCACTCCATGAATAGAGAGCTATGAGCTGCCATTTGAGACCTCATTCTTGAGCAATCTTGGATATAACGACTCATAGAAGTGTGCCTACATTTTAGGCATATATTTTTATATGCTTTCATAGATTCACACTTCATTTGGTGCTTTAAAATTGGATCTAGATTTGCTTACACGCATCTGTTCTCACATAGTAATTAGGCCCTATGAACACTATTCGGGAGATCTTGAGAGATTGAGCTTCATTTGCTTGCTTTACATGCAAAGCTCCTCTTGATGACAAATCCCCTTGTAGGCAGGGAAGGATATTTTTATTATCTCACTATTCTGTGTAGATTTGTCCTCAACATCCATTAGTACTTTCTCTTTTGAGATTGGTGGTGTTTGTTGTTGGATTTTCCAATAGTTGGTGAGGTGATTTTAGGTTAGTTTTCAATAATTTCTAGGGGGAGCACATAGATATTTCATGTTTTTGGGGTGCGCCCACTTACAAAATTCATTAAAAAATATACATTATAAATTTACCTAAAAAAATTGGGATTAACTACATAGTGTGAGTGGTGCCAAAAGGGGGGTATAAGTGGACACCTTTTTGCTGAAATCAGCAAATTCTGGACTTCAACAAGAATTTGAAGATAGTTACGCTCAAAATTTTAAGATATGACAAAAACAAAAGTCGTAGTCCTTTGAATCTAGTTTTTAAACTACTAATTTTTTTTCAAAATGGTTTAGTTTTAGTTCCTCAAAAAAGGAGGCCACAGAAAGTGGTACTGTTTATTCCAAAAAAACATAACATAGTACAAAGTGTGGCCCCCCTAAAATTTTAACTTTTTTTTGAAATTCTTTAATCGCTCTAGTCAAAAGTTACCTAACACTATGTAGTTTATCCCAGATTTTTCGGGTAATTTTATAATGTGTATTTTTTTTTTAATGAATTTTTTAATTAGACCCATCCCAAAAACGTGAAATATTTGTGTGCTCCCCCTAGAAATGATTGAAAACTAATCTAAAATCAAAACTTCTTTTTTTCAAAGTGTGTAGAATGGAGTCTAGTTTCTAAAAAACTAAGTTGTTACAAAATTCGATGAATGAGCTAAAATCTACAGCCCAATTAGTACATGGTGGTTTTTGACAAAAAATGAACATACATTAAAAAGAAATTATAGATGAAAGACTTAAAATAGTTCAAATGAAAAATAAATTATATGGTTAGATAGCTAACACAGAGACCTATAATGTTATGTAACCTGATCTTATCGATACCCAACCATGAGGAATCTTGAAGGGGAGCACACAAGAAAAATCAATCTTTTTTTGTATGTTTGCTAGAAAACACGTCTCAAACCTGTTTATAAACTCCAAACCTTTAGGTTGGATCTCCAAGGAAAAACCAAGCCTTAGGCTTGGTTTTAATGCAAAGCTTTGAATAGCGCGTGCGCCCTATAGCATGCACGCGCTATTAAAACGCTATCGAATTCAGTGTGCACGCGCTATTAATACCTAAATTGCAAACCAAAACCAAAAGAAAGCTAGGGGGGTGGGGCGAGGGAATGGATATTTATGTGTGTGAGAGAGATAGAGAGAAAGTAGGGGATGGGAGAGGGGAGAGAGGAAGTGAGAAAGAGTAGGGGTGGTAGAGAGAGTATAGGATGGGAGATAGAGGAAATGTGAGAGAGTAGGGGTGGCAAAGAGAGTACAAGATGCAAGAGAGAGGAAGTGTGTGAGAGAGAGTAGAGGTGGCAAAGAGAGAGTACGGGATGGGGGAGAGAGATTGAAAGTAGGGGATGGGAGAGAGAGGAAGTGTGAGAGAGAGTACAAGTTGGGAGAGAGAGATTGAGAGTAGGGGATGGGGGAGAGAGAGAGTAGGTGGTGGGAGACGGAGTGGGTGAGGAAGAGCGAGAGAGAGGAGGATGTGAGTGCATGTGTGTGAAAGAGAGAGAGTAGGGAATGGGAGAGGGAGAAGATAGAGTAGCTTGAGAGAGAGTAGGGGATGGAAGAGAGAGTAGGCGATGGGAGAGGGAGTGGGAGAGGGAGAGAGAGGGGGGATGGAAATGTGTGTAAGAGAGAAAGAGAGAGAGTGTGAAAATGTGAGAGAGGGTGGGGGTAGCAGAGAGAGAGTAGAGAGGGAGAGAGTGAGAGTGAGAGAGAGAGAGAGAGAGAGTGAGTGAGAGAGAGTGAGAGTATGCAGTGGGAGAGGGAGAGCGAGTGAGAGAAAAAGTAGAGGATGGGAGAGGAGAGAGGGGGGATGGGTGTGTGTGAAAGAGAGAGAGTAGGGAATGAGAGAGGGGAGAGAGAGATATAGAGAGTAGGGGATGGGATAGAAAGAGAGTAGGCAATGGCAGAGGGAGTGGGAGAGGGAGAGAGAGGGTGGATGGAAGAGAAAGAGATTAGGCAATGGTAGAGGGAGTCGGAGAGGGAGAGAGAGGTGGGATGGAAGTGTGTGTAAGAGAGAAATTAGGGGATGGGAGAGAGTGTGAGAGTGTGAGAGAGAGTAGGGGTGGCAAAGAGAGAGAGTGAGAGTAGGGGATGGGAGAGAAAGGGAGAGAGTGAGAGAGAGAGAGAGATAGTAGGCGATGGGAGAGGGAGTGGGAGGGAGAGAGAGAGAGGGGGAATGGAAGTGTGTAAGAGAGATAGAGTTGGGGATGGGAGAGAGTAGGAAATGGGAGAGGGAGTGAGAGAGAGAGAGGGGGGGGAGAATGGGAATGTGTATAAGAGAGATAGAGTAGGGGATGGGAGAGAGTGTGAGAGTTTGAGAGAGAGTAGGGGGTGGTAGAGAGAGCTTGTATAGGATGGGGGTGAGAGAGAGAGAGAGAGAGAGAGAGAGAGAGTAGGGGATGGGAGAGAGTGTGAGAGAGAGTAGGGGATGGAAGAGAGAGAGTGAGAGTAGGGGATGGGAGAGAGAAAGTAAAGAGGGAAAGAGAGTACTTGAGAGAGAGAGAGATAGTAGGTGGTGCAAGAAGGAGTGGGAGAGGGAGAGAGAGGGGGGATGGGAGTGTGTGTGACAAATCTAGAGAGTAGGGGATGGGAGAGGAGAGAGAGAGGGGGGGATGGGAGTGTGTGTCTATGAAAGAGAGAGAGTAGGGGATGGGAGAGGGGAGAGAGAGAGTAGGGGATGGGGGAGAGAAAGTAGGCAGTGGGAGAGGGAGTGGGAGAGGGAGAGAGAGAGAAGGGGAATGGGAATGTGTGTAAGAGAGACAGAGTAGGGGATGGGAGAGAGTGTGAGAGTGTGAGAGAGAGAGTAGGTGGTGGCAGAGAGAGCTCGTACAGGATGGGAGAGAGAGAGTGAGATTAGGGGATGGGAGTGTGAGAGAGAGTAGGGGATGGGAGAGAGAGAGAGTGAGAGTAAGGGATGGGATGGGAGAGAGAGAGAGAGTAGAGAGGGAGAGAGAGAACTTGAGAGAGAGAGATCTAGTAGGTGTTAGGAGAGGGAGAGGGAGAGAGATAGGGGGGATGGGAGTGTGCGTGAAAGATGTAGAGAGTAGGGGATGGGAGAGAAGAGAGTGGGGGGATAAGAGTGTGTGTGTCTGTGAAAGAGAGAGAGTAGGGGATGGGAGAGAGTGTGAGAGTGTGAGAGAGAGTAAGGGGTGGCAAAGAGAGAGTACGAGATGGGAGAGACAGAGTGAAAGGATGGGAGAGAGTGAGAGAGAGAGTAGGGGGCGGCAGAGAGAGAGAGTACGGGATGGGAGAGACAGAGTGAAAGGATGGGAGAGAGTGTGAGAGAGAGTAGGGGATGGGAGAGAGTGTGAGAGAGAGTTGGGAATGGGAGAGAGAGAGAGTAAGAGTAAGGGATGGAAGAGAGAGAGTAGAGAGGGAGAGAGAGAACTTGAGAGAGAGAGATAGTAGGTGACCTGGGAGAGGGAGTGGGAGAGGAGGAGAGAGAGGGATGGGAGTGCATGTGACAAATATAGAGAGTAGGGGATGGGAGAGAAGAGAGAGGGGGGATGGGAGTGTGTGTGTGTGTGTGTGTGTGTCTGTGTGTGTGTGTCTGTGAAAGAGAGAGAGTAGGGGATAGGAGAGAGTGTGAGAGTGTGAGAGAGAGTAGGGGGTGGCAAAGAGAGAGTACGAGATGGGAGAGACAGAGTGAAAGGATGGGAAAGAGTGTGAGAGAGACTAGGAGGTGGCAGAGAGAGAGAGAGAGTACGAGATGAGAGAGAGAGAGTGAAAGGATGAGAGAGAGTGTCAGAGAGAGTAGGGGATGGGAGAGAGAGTGTGAGAGAGAGTTGGGGATTGGAGAGAGAGAGAGAGAGTAAGAGTAGGGGATGGGAGAGAGAGAGAGAGTAGAGAGGGAGAGAGAGAGAACTTGAGAGAGAGAGAGAGATAGTAGGTGGTGGGAGAGGGAGTGGGAGAGGAGGAGAGAGAGGGATGGGAGTGCGTGTGAGCGATCTAGAGAGTAAGGGATGGGAGAGGGGAGAGAGAGAGGTGGATGGGAGTGTGTATCTGCAAAAGAGAGAGTTTAGGGGATGGGAGAGGGGAGAGAGAGAGTAGCTTAAGACAGAGAGAGAGAGAGAGAGAGAGAGAGAGAGAGAGAGAGAGAGAGAGAGAGTAGCGGATGGGAGAGAGGGGCGGATGGGAGTGTGTGTAAGAGAGAGTAGGGGATGGGAGACAGTGTGAGAGAGAGAGTAGGGACATAATAATCTAGCCTATTGAGGAACATAATACTTCTCAATTAAACTTGTGTTGATTCAGTATTAATTTTGTAATTAACTACAATTTCAGTATCTCTGTACAGGGGGTGACTGAGAAAACTATTTGAGGTCCAATTTGAAAATATATTTGTAAGGATCTCGACCAAGGTTCACAACTTCGATGATTAATACATTCATTCAGGCCAGAACCTCACTACAAAAAAATAATATATAAAAAAGGTAGTGAATAACGTTATGTCTAGACCCAAATCAACCAATGAAAGTCAAATTAGCATAATGTGGAACAACAATATATGCATTGAGTGGGTTGTCATAAAAAAGCTTCATAATAAAATTCATGTCTAGAATTGAAAGACCTTAAAGAACATTTATGCTTGTAACACAAATGGCCATTCAAAACTGAATATGATTACAATATGTGAAATAGCATTACAAGAACTTGTAATGCTCTTGTGAACATTGTGTTAATTCTTGTAAGAATCCCTAAGATGCTTGTTATACTAAAAATTTCGTTGAAATTGAATTAATTTTTATCCTATCGATTAATTGGCTTAGGGTGATATATGCTTCTTGGATGGAATAATGAGTTCGTGATTAACTCTGTATTAAGATTCATAGCATCTTCTAGTTATTTGCAAAGGAAATTTATAAATTACTTGCTAATGTCATATGGCTTGCTTGAGAAAGATATCCGTGTTCTTATTGATGGGTACTAATGACTATCCACATTTAGTTCTTCAATATCCTATTTGACAAGCTTTCCATAGACATTTCTTTGCCATACTAAGTATTTTTGAAAACATATTTGAGTAGAAGGACTACAGTAGATACTACATGATGTTTTAACAAATAAAGTAATGGGTTAAAGACTATTATTTACAAGGTATTATGTCATAGTATTTTAATTGTAATGATCTTAGACTAATGATATTCTTGAAGGTAACTTCGACATGCAGCAAGAAAGACAACCTACAGCCAAGGCTATATTGTGCCTACAACCAAAGCCATAAATGCTCACAGCCAAAGCCACTAGTGCACATAGCCAAAGCCATGGATGCTTATAGCCAAAGTTACAAGTGTTCGCAGCCAAAGCCATGAGTACATGAAGTCGATGATCACAATTGTTTACAACTATTCACCAGAAACAACTTCTTTGCAGTTTTTGAGAAATACTAATAAAGCAAAAAAGAACATCTACTAGTTGGTAGACGTAATGGCAACTCTCTAGCAATTGAATTTAATTCCATACATGCACATATCTAATTTAATGTCATACACAAACATATCTAATTTAACGTCATACATGAACAAACATATAATATAAAATGATAACCAATAATGTCATATACATTAACAAACACATAATATATTATGATAACCAATAATGTCATATATGAACAAACATATCATATATTAACCAATAATTTCATACATCAAACATGTCATACATCAAATATAGAATGTCATATGTACATCAAATGTGTATTGAATATGTCTCTTAGATGCCTATATATATACATGGGGAAGGAAACAAGTCTCTATATATATGTATCAAATATATCAACTACATCTTTTCCTTCCCACGAGGGGAAGGAAACAAGTCTCTCGACGTCCTCTGTCGTCGTGTGGAGGGAGATAGTGGAGATGACGAGGCCCTCCTGACACGATCACTTGACCTCTTGTTGAGGCTCTTCTCTAGGTCCAACTGATACAAAGAAAGTAGATATGAATCAATATTTATTATACGTTGAAATCAAATATATGTACTCACAAAATCAATTATTTTCTTACCGCCAACAAATAGTCACTCTGTAAGTCCACCTTAAATGCTCGTGGACGATCAGGCGTGACAAGACCCTATAACAATTCAATAAATATAATCACTTATAAATAACATTGGAAATTTTGAGATTAACTATTATAAACAACAACTAAAATGAAGAAAATTCTTTCATACCTCCGTCAGTGGTTGTGAGCTAGCCACAGCTGCGGCCACTCCACTATCAAGAAACTGTCGCAGATGAGGAGGTGTGTCCGACATCATGAGATGCATGTCATACAATACATGTTATATCTAACATGAAACATGGAATAAATATAATCAAATGAATTAAATTAACAAGAAACCACTGTACCTGTGTGAAGCTCGTATAATGTCTTTGCTCTGCGTCTGTGGTAAAGGTTGAGGGTCCTGTGGAGAACTGATGCACATGCATTTTTTTTTGGTCAATCCTTAATATGATTACGTAATAAATATATGTATTAATTAAAATGATTAAATTGATACATACCTCAGGACTCGTCGGAGGGACAAAAAATGGGCCTGGAGGATCGCTGCTAGGCCCAGGAACACTTTGACCCTAAATTTTGAACAATGTCAATAAATCCTAATTAATTAATCAGTCACTATACGTATGAAATGTGATCAAATTAGTAATTTACCTGTGTGTCAATGCCAAATGTCTCGTTCAGGAACTGATCGGTGACAAGCCCATCATCTGCACCATCTCCGACATGAGTACCAAATGTGCATAGGGATCCGCATGAAGTGCACATGTGACCATGACGTATAGAAGGCTCCCCCTCAACTAATGGGCTCATGGAATGGATGAGGGTCTGCGTCAAAGCATTAATGGTCTCTAGAGTGCTGGCCTCTACATGTTCCTTCACAACTGAAGGAATAATCACATGCTCGCGCTGTGGATGGACCACGGCTGCCCTAACTACATTAGGGTCACGACGTGCTCCTGGCCTCTCAAATGATGACCCCCCACCTCTACCCTGGGAGTCTAGCATATCAAAATAATTGGGGATCTCCCCAAGGACAAACTCACAATATAATTTCTTCAAAAAATACATGGGGACCTCGTGATTGTTGCAAGGAGGGGCATCAAAAACCATCCACCATCTATCCCAAAAATTATTTCTAATAGCATCATGTATGCACCAATGAATGGGGAATCGTTTAGTACCCTCTCTAACAGTATTTTTCTCACCGAGTTTTCTAAATAATGCACATATACTACCTTTTGGTATTTCCTTTTTTCTAACATCTTCATATGACAATTTATTTGCATAAAATCTTTTTTGTTCATCCCTCTTAGCCCGCCAAATATCTAATTGACCACTAACTGAAGCTATCTGAGTGTTAATGGATTCGAGGGATGATGCCAATTGAGCCCTCATTGGATTGGTTTGTCCGGATTCTTTCAACCGAGCAATGATTCCTTCTAATTCAGTTTTGCCTCTCTCTATTTCATTTCTCATATTTTCTTGTGTGCCTGGTGGAGGTCTTGCAATTGGTTCGGGTTGTGGAATTTGTTCTTCTTCTTGAGGAGGGTTTTGGTTTTGGGGTTCTTGAGGGTTTTGATTTCTTGTGGATTTTTTGGTTGATTATGAACATTTCCTGATAAAAAATCAATTGAAATTCAAATAAATAAACAAATCTAAATGAAATTTGTAAAAACCCTACAAAAGAATATAAAAAACTTACAAAACAATATGAAAAATATATCAAACAATGCAAAGTTAGGTTTATATCACTTACGGCGTCGTCGTGGGTGCGCTTGTGGTCTTGGATTTCATCGACGAGGAGGCATTTTGGCAAATGGTGGTGCAAATGTTGAGTCTTCAACTCATGTACACGCTGCTCGCTGTAGGAGTAGAAGAAAATGTTGATGAAAATGATGGGCTACGGGTTTGCAGCCCATCATATATACTTTTTATTTTTAAAAAGTGCGTACGTGATTTTTAAAATAGGGAAAAAAAAATTCCTTGTCACCTTTTTGGCACCACAACTCGGTGCATATGCCCTAAAGGATTTCAAAAAAAAAATTAAAATTTTAGGGGGGGCAGACTTTGCACTATGTTATGTTTTTTTTCTGAAAAAATAGTACCACTTTCTATGGTCCCCTTTTTTGAGGGCCTAAAACCAAATCATTTTGGGAAAAAGTTTGTAGTTTAGAAACTAGATTCAAATGACCACTTTTTTTTTGTCATATCTTACAATTTTGAGCATAACTATCTTCAAATTCTTGTCAAAGTTCAAAAATTGTTGATTTCAAAAAGAAAATCAAAAGTGGCCACTTATACCCCCCTTTTGGCACCACAAATTTGTGCACTTACCCTGGACATAATGTTTCCTCTTGGATATCTATGTCATTATTTTGGTGATCCCCTCCTCTATAATATTTTTTCCTCTCTCCTTTGACTATTTTTCACTTTTGAAGCCTCCTTCCTCATTAAGTATTATTGATATGTCATTTTGAGGCTTATCCCTTTCGGAGTCCCTCCCATTCCTCTTTAGTTTCTACCCCAACATTTTCGCTAAGATCCTACATGGAACTTTCATCACCCCTTATTTTTTCTACAACTATCTCTAACCCCATTTAAGCTAAAAGGGGAGCATTCGTGATGAATCTTAAAGCCTCCCCTCCCTAATTTGTTGAGATAATAGTTCCCACAATAAATAAGTGGAGTGAGGGTGTAGCTTCTCTTATTTCCCCCTCTTCCAAAACATCCCCTATAGGGGATTTCGCAATGTTAAAGCCTCCATTTTCCTTATTAAAGATAATCTGTGTACTTGGAGGAGGATAAGGAACAAAAGGGCTCTCATTCGGGATCAAAGAAGCTAATGTAGGGTCCTCTATGATAGATCCTTTCATGAATATCATTTCTATTATGAGTGACCTTCCCTTTATGGATATATTTAAAAACTTAGGTTTACAGATGTTGGCATCCATATTTGAAATTATTATATGACTAGAGAACCTCAATTCAATTTCCACAAAACATACATATTTCCCTAACTTGTTACCTATTAATTGAAGAGTTTTTTTTAGTAGTTTGACGGGAATACTAGAAAAACTAATAGAAATTTGTATTATACAGGAGCTTGGGATTTTTAGGTTAAAGAAAGGTTGTCAATCAAGGACTCTAAAATATTTACCTTTGAAAACTAGGGCAGTTTTAAATAAAAATTCCTTTTTCCAAACTATAGCTGCAAAAATCAATATAAAGAAAATCATTTTCCAAGATACTTACTTCTAATTTCTTACCATAAGATTCTTTCAACCATATCACAATAGATTCTACCTTTGTACCTATTCTTGTCTATCTAGCATAGAGTTCATACTTCTGGCATTGTCATTGGGTATATTCTATTTCATAACCTTGAAGATTTACAGTGAGGATTTCCTCCTTGTCACTCGTCATTGGACTAGGGATGAATTGTTCTTATTGGTTTTTGGGGGCTTTCTTCCTAGCTAGTTCAGCTTTGGGATCTAATTTGAATTTAGGAAATTGTGATCTCATAGTCTGATCTCTTAAAGGAATGAAAGGATTAGAATCCAAATGATGTCTGGGCATAGTTGATCTTGATTTTCTTGTAGAGGGAGGTTTTGACCTATGTGAGTTCTAAGGATAAGAGTGGGAAAAAAATTGAGTTTTTGGGGGATAAAACATTATATCTTGTCATTTGGGTCATTTAGATTTTATAATGATCCTATCGTCATCTTGAGATTCATTTTGCATTTGGTTTACACCAAGAAATAAGATAGGAAATGCTGAGGGAAAAGAAGGGGAGAAAAAAAAGAGTTCCAAGAAAGGGGAAGGGAAAATTTGGGGTGGGGGGGGGGAGGGATCTGCAACTAGGATGAGGGGGCACATTGCAACTTAAGTGCAAAAAAAATAGTTGCTAGGAATCACTTATGCTCCAACACTCATTATGATTAAGGTTAGAGGGGTTGCAGCTGATTTCAATAGCCTCCCTCATCTCTCTCTAAAATATTTTGTTCTCCCTAGACACAATTTGTGTTTTCTTCAAGAAAATATTGTGTTTGGTGGAACTGGAGTGCTTTGTTAGGGCTGACTTACAAACACACTCATTTTTAGTGTCTACAACATGCTCTTTAATTCTAGTGCTAAAGGCATGACTAGTCTCACCAGTGTAGGGAATGCCACAAGAACACATAACTTTGTAGACCCCAAACCCCAATATAGCATCCTTGTAGTCTTTAAGAGGTGAAATGAAACTCTTCAAGGTGATCAAAGGGTTGAAGGCGAACCTAACGCCTTTTTTTTGTCAAAATCTTGGAGATCTTGTGGAAGATGCCAAATACATAATGGAGATTGATAAAAGGGTTAGCCTTAGGAAGAGAGGGAGTGGGCTTGGGAAAATAATAAATGAAGGATCTTGCTTGGCAAAAAGCTCTAGAGATTTTCTTTCTAGAATAATCATTAAGCATAAAAACATGACAAAGATGAGTGAGTTCTAGATCCAAGTGATCTTCATTGTCTAATCTGATAGGCTTTTAGTGCAAGGGTTTTGAGGAACTCCATTTTTTGTCTAGGGTGGTGGTAAGAGGTCGCATGAAGATACATGTCACTATGGGTGGCTTTGCAAAAAAACCCATGACTAAGAGAGCCATTAGATTTCATGTGGATCATGATATCAAGGAATGTCAAGTGCTAATCAAACTCAACCTCCATGGTGAAGGAAATTCAATGAGTGACATTGTTGAGGTGAGCATTAATTTCCTCTAACCTGTCAAGACTCTCGGGCCAGCAAACATTGGTGTCATCCATGTAATGTTGCCACCACTTGAGCTAGACGGGGAAATATCTCAAGGCAATGTCCTTAAATTGCTTCGTGTATAAGTATGCACTCAAAGGAGAGAGGGGTGAGCCCATGGCCACACCATCAAATTTCTTATAAATGATGCCTTGGATAGAAAAGAAGGTGTCCAATACAAGAACAACTCAACAAGGGAAGTGATCTCCTCATTTACCTTATGCTTGATGATCTTAATAGCATCAAGAAGGGGAATTCTAGTGAAAAGAGAGACCACATCAAAGCTCGCTAAAATGTCATTACTATCACACCTAGCATTCTAGAGTTCTTGACATAGAAATCAACATTATCCACAAAAGGGGCCAACTGTTTAGCAAGAAAGTAGGCCAACTTGTAGCTGGGGGAGCCTATGGTATCTATAATGGACCTCAATGGACCTCAATGGTATTTATATAACGTACCAAGGGGGAATTAGTATACCTAGTTTTTTTTTAAAGCCTCCCCTTGGTATGTTATCTAAGTAACTAATTGCATAGTCATTGTCCATCCACAGTGACACAAGTCTGACCCTGTAGAGACTCATTAATCACAACACCTGCACAAGGATGGAGATTAGTGGGTGGAGCTCAAGGCCCACAAGGCATATTAGGGATGACAACATAACACAACCTAGTATCAAAGCAATAAAGGCTACCCACAAAGAATGTTGGAAGAGAGAGAATAGAGGAGCACATACCTAGTGACCCAATTGAAATGTTGCAAGATGATCATTGTTGGTCAACAGGTTCATTGTGGTCTACAATTCCATCACTACTCCCAATGCAAATGTCCTCAATGCTACCAAAATGAAAATCATCGCACCAACATTCCTCTCCTTGCACTTAGAAGGCTAAGGTGAATGTTGGTGGAAATTAATTTTCCTTTCTATAAAATATGTCCTAAAAGTTCAAATTCACTACTTCTCTAGTTCCACCAAACACCATATTTTCTTAGAGGAAACTCAAATTGTGTCTAGGGAAGACAACATCTTTAAGAGAGAGATGACAATACAATGCATTTGGTGTCAAATTGCATCGGCAATTTGTGATGGCGGTGTAATTTGTGGTGATTTTTATGTTTTTTTTGCAATTTTCCCCAACACCATCACAATACTGACATTGTTGTTGACATGATTATAAACATAAAAAGAAAAAGAAAAATGGCATCATTCTCTATTTGTTTTGATCGATTGTGGAGCTATGCATGAAAGAGGTGGAGAGCTCCAAACGAGGGTGGAGAGCTCTGAACTTTGTTGTGCCCTTGTGATAGGTGCTTTTTGTTGACATGCCCTTGTTCTGGATCTGAAATCTCTTTTTATGGTATCTCTTATTCTGGATCTGAAATCAACAAATGCTTTTTTTCTCAAGCCATCAAAACTTTGAGAAGAAGTTTTTTTCCTTCACTCCTCCCCCTCAAAAACCGATGAACAGATCCACCATTTTCTCCACATTTCTCGTTTCCTTCACATTTTACGTTTCCTTCTCTTTCCTGCTTACACGAATAAATAACAGAACTACACTAATCTAAGGTTAAGGGCATCTCAGACCAGAATGCTCAAAACTGGTACTAATATCATCATTTTTCGGTGTTCGGAAAAATTTTCATCTCATGTCGTTAGGATGGCTCAAATATCATTATTAAATTTGACTTCTAAGTTAAAAGTGTTAAATAGTGACTTTATTTTTTCAAATTTAATTTTTTCTTACTTTATTTTTCCAAATTTAATTTTTTCTTACTCTGTGATGTTTAAAAATAGTGAAGACATTTTGATGGACGCTACCTCACATGTTGGAAAAACTCTACAGCAGAACCGACATTCAAGTTTGTATGTGGAAGATTCTCACAGATTTCAACACTTGGGCTTCTGGTGAGCTGAGAAAATTAAACTAAGAAATAGGAATGGAAACAAGACCATTTTTGTACTATTTCGGATCATACTACATGATTCATCATCAAGATGTAATAGAACAAAAAAATTTAAAAATGAAAATAATACTTCATCATCTCATATGCAACCAAGATAACAGACTCTCATCGAAGAATTGAATATCTTACCATTCTTATGAAATACGATTTTAAAATGTTTGACAAACTCTGAACACAATATTTGAATCACTGATAAATAATAGTAAAAGTAACACAGCATTCAATCAATATGAAAAGAAGTGACAATCTTTACAAGAAAGGTTCAGTTACATTCTTTACATGATTCATCATACTGCTGCCACCTACCTCTATACAGTCAAGAAAACTATGCACATTCTAAGAAATAATTTAACTCACTCTTGAATGACCTTAAATTGATTCCTACGCAGATCAATGTTTGAGCTCATTGACATAACCCTTGCCAATTAATCCTTTCCTGAAAAACTGCTCCAGATACTCTTTGTAGGATGATGCTCCATACAATGGAGGATTCTTTTCATTTATCAATTCTTTGGAAGGGGAGATAATTACATTTTGATATGGAGTACAGAACATGGCCCATGACATCCTCACGCGATCTTTTTGAACAAAACTCCTATGTTCAATGCTTTTGTATTTGCCATTGCTCAGAATCTGTCTTCCAAAAAATTGAAGAATTTTTTTTAAAAAACTAACACCATAAATTATTAACATGCAATGCATTTTGTGTATTTAAGAAACAAAAAATATTTTTAAAACAACAGGTAAATTCTAAGAGATCCATAATGCTACAGTTCTATTCAATAATATAGGAAAGCTATATGCAGCATGCTTATTCTTTAAGCATACGAAATAAACTATGAATACAACATGTTCTTAAGGAGGCAACCACCTTTAAATAGAGGAAAAAATTAAGTTTGAAAAAATAATTCAATTTTGACTATTTAACACTTTTAACTTAGGAATCAAGTTTTAGTGTGTGATGCTTAAGTCATCACATGTTAACCAAAGAGAACAAAATTTAATCCTAAAATTATTAATCATTAAGATGATCTTTAAAACTATTTATATTTTCTTTTAGAGATGAGATGAGAGATTGACCTCGATTTGATCACCAATATTGACAACAAGAGCACCTGGAATGCATGGAACATCAATCCATTCATTGTTCTTGAGAACTTGCAAACCTGGGGTTTCCTCTTGAAGGAGAATTGTGAGGGCGTCCACATCAGAGTGAGCTGAGCTGCCCAACACCAGTTCGGGCTGAGGGCAGGGAGGATAGTAGTTTATGACGAAGTGAATCTCCTTCCTCTCTCCACCCAATGCCGCATTAAGAGTATTTTCATTTGCCAATCCAAGGCCACCACTTAGTGCCTGCATCACAACTTCCCACAATTTGCAAACCTTTTTGGAGTATTCATCCATCACTTCCCTGCAAAATAATTCATAATCGGACTAGATCAATCTAAATAATTCATAATCAGATTAGAAAGTTCTTGTTGTCCGTTGTTATTTTTGGATTTTTTTAATTTTTTCTATGAATAAGGGGCTTAAGTGGAAAGTTTCGGATTAAAATATGATAAAAATAATATAGTTTAAACTCATGAAGTTGCTGGAAGAGGATCAAGAAAAAACAAATGGAAAACAAACTTTGAAGATGATTTCACTAACCTAGAACTTGTTCCACTCAGAGATCAAACACTAGAAGCTACACAATCACTTTTACAAAAAGCTAGACCTAACAGCAAATGAAGATTTTTAATTGTTATTCCTTAGTCTGAGGAAGTGGAAAATCCTTTTTCTGAATCGAACTACTGAGGGGTTTCAATCCCTAGGAGTCATCTTGCTCTTCCTCTTCTTCTTCTACATCCCTTGACTCAGGCCTCTATATCCTTCTTCATATCTACCTCTTCCACTTCTGCTTATTGTTTTCCACTATTCCCATTTTGAATAAACCATCAGAAAAACTATTCCCATCTTTGTAGATGTGGTTAATTGTAACTGCTCAAATTTGTGCTATTTTTGGATTCGAGTATGTTGGAGTCTTTAATTTGAAATCTAAAATAGTTTGAAATTTTTAAAACAATCAAATCTTGATCTCTGTTATCCTATTATAAACCATAAAGATGTGAACTGAAACTTTGATAAAAAGCTCTAATTTAATGATCAAATCTTCTCACTCCCCTTTATTGCCAAGAGAGATCTTAAAACAAAATCTAAAACATTGGTAAAACAAACTTGGCATAAAGAAATCTTGTAACTGTTAATTGCCCTGATATAGAAACCCCAAACACAATGAAATCTGAAAGTAATAAAAAACTATAATATCAATTAGAGAAACTTGATCTCATTAATCCTGTACATAGAGATATGAACAGAAGAGTACTCAACGTGAAATCGGAAGGCTGTTTGGGCCATTTGTCAAGGACTTTGAGCGAAACAGGCCACACAATATTATAATAGAAATCTCTCCAGTCTACTGGTGCATCAGCCGAAGTTCCCAATTTGGTGCCATACCCAACATGGCTCCCCCCTCCATTTTTATAGACTTCCTTTTCTTCCATGGGAAGATCAAAGAAAGCCTTCCCCACAGCTTGTACTCGGGCAATAAGTGACTCAGAAATCCCATGATTAACAACCTGAAAAAATCCCCACTCCTCTGCAGCGCTTGAAATTTCATCCACCATAGCTTTGGTGAGAGGCTGCACGTCCAAGCCATGCAAGTCAATGATTGGAATATGGACGTCCTTTGCATGAGAAGAATTACTGAAGGTCTCCTTTGTTGGCCTCACATATTGTGGTGGAACTGTTTGGATCCCACTCTCTGCTAAGCTCTGTACTCTGGTCATGGCAGACTTCTTCTCCATGGATGCAACAAATAAAACCTTCCACACTTTTACAGGCTTTGAATGTTTACAAAACCCAACTCGTCTAAACAAGGTTATCATTCACATTAAATAATACCTCTTCGATGGAATCAATGAAGGTGGATGGAAGACAACTGTTATTGGAAAACTCTACATTTTTGGGAGGTATAACATTGGCCACATCATATGCATTATCTAATCACTCTTGTTTTCCAAACGAGTGAGTGAATTGATTGAAACCAAAATTACTTCAATGGGTTTATCATGGCAGTCGCTTTCCTGCAATTCTTTAAATCTTTTGGAGTCAAGGCACAAAACATTTCCGTTCAGGACATTCAAAACAATTCATCTGTATATTGTCATATAGTAGATGCATCATGTGATGTGTAACATCAAAAGTATTTTAAAAGCTGTTGTATAAAATTATGAAACTCTAGGAAAGGGAAATTGTTTTCTTTATTTAATTTTTGTAATAGAATGATTTTATTTGTTTAAATATGGTGAATTCAAATAATAGAATTATATTTCTTTTGTTTATCTATATGGTAAATATTTTGGATTGGGATTTACGTCGATTAGGGGAGCTTCTTTTCAAGTAGTATTGGAGAATGCATTGTGCCACCATCACTATCACATAAAAACTTTACCGAAAGATCTTATACCCAAGATCTGAAAAACATAATCAGTTTTTTTTAAATGTGATCACATAAATTCATTTATAAAAATAAAATAATTAATGTTTTTCGAATTACAAAAATTTACAATTTATTTTCTGCATATATGTTTTTGATTAATTCAAAAATAGGTTTTGAAGGGACCCAAAACTGCTTACGGCTGAATTAAAAAAAGAAAATCAAAATAAACCATGTCTTACCAAACTAGGGTCGATTAGCACTATAACCATTATAACAAGAGACAAAAACTTACTTGTCCAGTAGTTCCGACAACCTAGTAGTAACATGACAAAAAGAACAAAAAAATGCATCATTGATTATTCCCAACAAATACGACCAACAACCTAGACCAGCAAACAATATAAACAACAACAAACTAAAATAGAGAAAAGAACATTAAACAAGTTTTTTAAGAATCTCAGTAGACTGGATCTCAAGATCCTCAATCCTTTGAAAGGCCATTTTGATTTATGTTGCTTGTGCTCTTGAGCTCCTTAGAAGAAACTTTCTTTTTCAGGTTTCATATAGTTCTCTTCCCCAAGCCTTCTTTCTGACTAGCAACTGACTCCTCCTCAAGATCCACCTTAAAAATATGTTTATTGTTTTTCTTCAGCATAGCATAGAGGCTCTTTAAGCATGATATTGACTACATATATGTTACAATCACCTAATCAAGTCAATGTGGATAAAGAACCTTAAGATATTCACAAAGTTCTCTTGAGTAATGGCCTCTTGAACATCAATTCACATGATATTCACCAAGTACACTTGAGGATTGGCCTCCTAAACATAAAGTTGCATCACATTCACTAAGTACTCAAAACTATTCATAAGGTATGTGCACATATATCCTCAATCATACTTACCATGGGAACATTCATGGTTGTTTAAGTAACTTAAAACAACATGAAAGATATAATCTATGATAACTTGTTTCAAACATCATAAAATGTCTATCACGATAAAAGGTCTTGGTCTATTTAAGGAACTTAAACCACCATGCAAATTGTAATCTATTATGATATGTTTCAGATATCATAAAATTGTTAGATAACTGAGAGGGAGTGAATCAATTATAACCAATTATCCTGCATGCCTTTAAACACTTTTCAACAAACTTGAACACCTTAACCTTTAATGTCACTATCTCTATAAACAAATCAAACATTCAACATAAACCATGGGAAACTATTAACTTCATATACCAAGTATCAAAGTTATATTGAGTTTTAGCAATAAATTGTAGACATGAAATGAACATGCAACATAATGACATCCACACAATTTGACACAAGTATTTTAATGTGAAAAATCTATTAAAGAAAAAACCACCGAGGACTAACAACCTAAAAATTCTACTGTTCTGAATTGAGCTCTGTTAGGAGCCAACATTGTTAAAGGTTACATACACATTGTTAATGTGACCTTGTTAGAGGATTCACACTAAAGATTACCTAGGCCTTATCACTCCTAAAATATCTATATAGAGTAGCCAACTCTAAAGAACTTATAAAACATTCAATGTAATAAAATGTCACCATACAATATATTTACAATAAGACTTGTTAGGTCCACTCGATTAAGAGATTTTCTACTACAATGGTTAGAGAGTAACAATGAAATGATAAATTGTATCATTTTAAAATGGAAGCACTTCCATGTTAAGAGTGTTTAACCCTCTGAGTAAGTGGTATGGGGTCATGTTAAGCACCTTGAATGGGTCTTTGCATGGATCTAGTTGTTTTTTCCCTATTTTTCTTCTCTCTCTATTTCCAGCCTATTTCTGACAACTTGGTCTATAAAGTTGAGGAATTTGACTTCTGGGTCAAGGATGAACTTTTAGGTCAAGGTAAAACTTGAACCTGACCTAGGGTAGGGTTGACCTCATCCTTGACCTCGGGTCTCATTTTCAATTTCTGGGAGTTTTGGGATCTCGAGCTTCAGAAAGTTTATTTTCCTGCTTCTAGGTCAGTTCTTTTAGGTTTTGGAATGGTAGACGCTTAAATTATATTTAATTTAGGTCCATTTCTAGGGGTTAAGGTAATTGATATTTCATACTCCCATGTCGGCCTTCTCTAGAATTTTGTAACCTAGATCTCTATATAAGGAAGCCTTTTTCCCTCATTTTGACATCTACTTGACTCTAACCTAAGAACACATATGAAGGCACATAATGATATTGTATGATCTAAAAATGACTACTATCTATGAGCAACTACCTACATTTCAAGTGAGCAAGCATTATATCATTCAAGCATTCAAATTCTCAATTGAAGATCATGTATTGAAGCATTCAAGCGTTTGAAGGGATTTGGTTCAAGCATTCAAGACTTATCATTCAAACCCTAGATCTAGCCATCATGGTGGTGTGAACTTCCTTCAAAATCCTTTGTTCATCTTCAAGATCTATTCATTCTTTTATTAAAGTGGATTATAAGCATACAATCATGGAGATTTTGATTTACATTTGTTAATGTTATGTTCAAGCTTTCATATAAATATACTTGTTTACATTTCAAATACAATTGCATATCTATTGAATATCATAGCTTTGTTAGATTTACTTCTACTACTTGCTAACATTCCTTATTTCAATTCCTTTATTAAGGTTGAATCGAAACCAAGGTCTAACCAAGGCAAACCCCTCATCTAAACAAACAAACCATTTTTCTTGCATATTCAGGTGTGGAACGAAAAATTGAAGAGTAGATTTGGATACCCTTTTCATTGAACTTGTGAGGTTCATAAACAGAATTTTCATCGAAGTACTGCAGGTCAAGGTTGACTTTTTAGGGTCGTGAGAAGATTCTTTCCCGGCTATTAGGGTCAAGGTCGAGCTCCCTTCAAAAAGGAAAAATATTTTTGGATTTTCTTCATCTCAACATTTCTAATTTGGAACAAGCTGCAAAATTCCCTGAAACTGTACACAGACATTACAAATCAACATTTTCTAGATTTAAGGTTAGTATTTGTCTTTTATCTATTTTAGGATTTAAGTATATACCCCTCAAAATAGAAAGACCATTCAACACCCTTTCTCCCAATTCTCTGTCACATGATCCATTTCTACATTGATCACTTTCTTGTGCTTAATCAATTTGGATTATTTCTTTTGGAAATTAAGGTTAAGAAAGGGAAAATCCTATTATTTCTTATTTTCTTTCTATTTAGATATGTCTAGTTTAGTGCTATCTTTTCTTGTTAAGATCTTTGTTTCTCTCTATCTCTTTCTTTTGTTCATCATCTTTCTTCCTTCTGTTCCCTTCTAGCTATTCCACCCACTTATAAATCAACTTATCTCTTCTCTTGCTTGATCTTCACAATGCAGATCAACTCACTTATCCTCTAGCTATCAATCTTATTCTTCAACTTGATAAGAAACAAAGATCAATATGTTCATTCCTTAAATAGAAAATTTTTTTCTACTTCACCAAATTCTTCCATATTTTATCGCTTAATCACAATCCTCTAATCTTCATCCATGTTAGATTCATTGAATCTAAGCACTTGAGTAACACACCTTCACCTTAAATTTTGTGCTTCAATTCAAATCATCATTAATCTCCTTCATCATAACTTATTTGAGTTTCTCCATCCATTGATCTCGTAGCTAACTTCGCCCTATCTTTGAAACTTCTCAAACAATCTTAATTTTCATCAAATATTGGCCTAGATTAATTCTTTATCAAAATTATTCTTCCTTTCCTTACTTGGTTAACACTGCACTTTTCTCGATTAAATGTGATCACATAAATTCATTTATAAAAATAAAACAATTAATGTTTCTAGAATTACAAAAATTTACACTTTATTTTTTACATATATGTTTTCGATTAATTCAAAAATATGTTTTGAAGGGACCCAAAACTGTTTACGGCTGAATTACAAAAAAAAAATCAAAATAAACCATGTCTTACCAGACTAGGGTCGATTAGCACTATAACCATTATAACAAGAGACAAAAACTTACTTGTCCAGTACTTCCAGCAATCTAGTAGTAACATGACAAAAAGAACAAAAAAATGCATCACTAATTGTTCCAACAACCTAGTAGTAACATGACAAAAAGAACAAAAAAATGCATCACTAATTGTTCCAGCAAACACGAACAACAGCCTAGAACAGCAAACAATATAGACAACAACAAACCAAAATAGAGAAAACATTAAACAAGTTTTTTTAAAGAATCTCAGCAGACTGCATCTCAAGATCCTCAATCCTCTAAAAGGCCATTTTAATTTATGTTGCTCGTGCTCTCAAGCTCCTTAGAAGAAGCTTTCTTTTTTAAGTTCCTACAATTGTCTTCCCCATGCCTTCTTTCTGACTAGCAACTAACTCCTCCTCAAGATCCACCTTATAAATATGTTTATTGTTTTTCTCCAACATACCATTGAGGCTCTTTAAGCATGATATTGTCTACATATATGTTACAATCACCTAATCAAGTCAATGTGGATAAAGAACGTTAAGATATTCACAAAGTTCTCTTGAGTAATGGCCTCTTGAACATCAATTTGCATGATATTCACCAAGTACACTTGAAGATTGGCCTCCTAAACATAATGTTGCATAAAATTCACTAAGTACTCAAAACTATTCATAAGGTATGTGCACATATATCCTCAATCATACTTACCATGGGAACATTCATGGTATGTTTAAGGAACTTAATCCACCATGAAAGATATAATCTATGATGACCTGTTTCAAACATCATAAAATGTCTATCATGATAAAAGGTCTTGGTCTATTTAAGGAACTTAATCCACCATGCAAATTGTAATCTATTATGATATGTTTTAGATATCATAAAATTGTTAGATAACTGAGAGGGGGTGAATCGATTATAACCAATTATCCTACATGCCTTTAAACACTTTTCAATAAACTTGGACCCTTAACCTTTAATGTCACTATCTCTATAAAAAAAATCAAACATTCAACATAAACTACCAACAAACTATTAACTTCATATATCGAGTATCAAAGTTATACTGAGTTTTAGCAATAAACTGTAAACATGAAATGAACTTGCAACACAATAACATCCACATAATTTAACACAAGTATTTTAATGTGAAAAAACTATTAATAGAAAAACCACCTAGGACTGACAACCCAAAATTTTTACTCTTCTGAAGTGAGCTCTGTTAGGAGTCAACCTTGTTAAAGGTTACATACACATTGTTAATGTGACCTTGTTAGAGAATTCATACCAAAGATTATCTAGGCCTTATCTCTCCTAAAATATCTATATAGAACGGCCTACTCTAAAGAACTTATAAAACATTCAATGTAAAAAAATATCACCATACAATATATTTACAATAAGACTTGTTAGGTCCACTCGATTAAGAGATTTTCTGCTACAATGGTTAGAGAGTAATAATGAAATGATATTGTATCATCTTGAAATAGAATCAATTCTATGTTAAGAGTGATTAACCCTCTGAGTAAATCATATGGGGTCATGTTAAGTGTCTTGAATGAGTCTTTGCATAGATCTGGCTATTTTTTTCCTTGTTTTTCTTCTCTCACTATTTCCAGCCTATTTCTGACAATCTACTCTATGAAACTGAAGACATTGACTTCTGAGTCAAGCATGACCATTTAGGTCAAAGTAAACCTTGACCTTGCCCTAGGTCAAGGAGGACCTCGACCTTGGCCTAGGGTAGGGTCGACCTCATCCCTAACCCCAGGTCTCATTTTCAATTTCTGGGAGTTTTGGGATCTTGGGCTTCGAAAAGTTTCTTTTCTCGTTTCTGGATCAATTTTTTCAAGTTTTAGAATGGTAGACTCTTAAATTACATTTAATTTAGGTCTATTTCTAGTTGTTAAGGTAATTGGTATTTAATACTCCCATGTTGGCCTTCTCTACGAGTTTGTGCCCTAGATCTCTATATAAGGAAGCCTTCTTCCCTCCCTTTGACATCTACTTGACTCTAACCTAAGAACACATATGAAGACACATAATGATATCAGATGATCTACGAATGACTACTATCTATGAGCAACTACCTACTTTTCAAGTGAGCAAGCATTCTATCATTTAAGCATTCAAGTTCTCTATGAAAGATCAAGAATTGAAGCATTCAATCCTTTGAAGGGATTTGGTTCAAGCATGCAAGATTCATCATTCAAACCCTAGATCTAGCCATCACGGTAGTGTGATCTTCCTTAAAGATCCTTTGTTCACCTTCAAGACCTATTCATTCTTTTATTAAGGTGGATTCAAAGCATACAATTATGAAGGTTTTGATTTACATTTGTTAATGTTATGTTCAAGCTTTCATATCAATATTCTTGTTTACATTTCAAATCCAATTGCATATCTATTGAATATCATAGCTTCATTATTAGATTTACTTCTACTACTTACTAGCATTCCTTATTTCAATTCCATTATTAAGGTTGATTCCAAACCAAGATTTGACTAGGGCAAATCCCTCATCCAAACAAATAAACCATTTTTCTTGTAGATTCGAGTGTGGAACAAAAAATTGAAGAGTAGATTTCAATACCCTTTTCGTCAAACTTGCAAGATAAAAAAAAAAATTGTCGGAGTAGTGCTGGTCAAGTTGAATTTTTGGAGTGCAATTGTGCACCAGGATAAGATTGTGCCCCACTATCAGTATCAAGGTCGACCTCCCTTTAAAAAGA
Organism: Cupressus sempervirens; assembly: GCA_028749045.1. Taxonomy (NCBI): domain Eukaryota; kingdom Viridiplantae; phylum Streptophyta; class Pinopsida; order Cupressales; family Cupressaceae; genus Cupressus; species Cupressus sempervirens. Next base: position 491,921,432 of record CM053791.1, on the reverse strand, counting down.
TAAAATATTTATGGGTTTTCTCTGTCTTGACATTTCCAATATAGAACAACTTGTTGAATTCCCCTAAACTGTACACAAACATTAGAAATCAACATTTTCTAGATTTAAGGTTAGTATTTGTCTTTTATCTATTTCAAGATTTAAGTATATACCCCTCAAAATAGAAAGACCATTGAACCCCCCTTTCTCCCTATTCTCCATCACATGATCCATTTCCACATTGATCATATTCTTGTGCTTAATCAATTTGGATCTTTTTTTTTTGGTTTTCCTTTTTTTTCTTATTCAGATATGTCTAGTTTCGTACTACATTTTCTTGTTTAGTATTTGTTTATCTCTATCTCTTTCTTTTGTTCACCCTCTTTCTTCAATCTGCTACCTTCTGTATACACCCTAAAATGGTCACCTAGATTATGGGCCCCCATTATTCAATTTATCAATTTATCAAATTTCCTGAATCAATGGTTTGCAATATTTTATTGAATCAATTTAAATCAATTTATTTGATCAAATTCGATTATTTCATTTCTGTGGTTGATCATTTTATCCTAAGTCTCATTTAATTAAAAGAAAATCTCTCTTTTAATTAAATAAAATAAGTCCCCATTTAATTAAAAGAAAACTTCTCTTTTAATTAAATTCATCCACATTTAATTAATTAAGAGAAAAAATCCTCTTTTAATTTAATTAAATATTTCTTATTTAATTAAAAGAACTTGCTCGGCTGAAATAGTATTTGGTTAGAGATTGATGTTGGGGGAGAATGTGGAGAAGCGTTGGCTGCCGGCTGGGCTAGGGTTTTTCCCTTAGCCTATTCTTGGTGTTTGATCTTTACTATTTTTCTGTTCTGTTTGGATTGCTAGCTACTGGACATAATTTGCGTCGGTGTTTTTGTAAATCTTCTGCAGTCAATTTTGGATTGGGGTTTTATTGTTTGCATGGTAGGGCCTAGGATTTCTTCTCCATTGGTGAGAACAGATGGTTCTTCTCCAACTATGCATGCAATGCGATCTGAATCGTTTTATTCAGGGGAGAGCTCCAAGCTGAAAAAAGTTAATGGTTGTTTTCTGCATAGCCATGATCGCCCTATTCTGGTTATTCCTCCAATGGCTGTAATGGAGGACATTGATTATTGGACCAAGCATGCTTTGATATGCAAATTTCTTGGAATCTGGATTTCCCTATCTACTCTTGAGGCATGGATCCGCCGCTCATGGTAGGTGGAAGGCGATATATGGAGATCATGTTGGCGGGGAATAGTTATTTTTTTGTTGTATTCTCTTGCATGTCTGATTGGGATTGTGTTTTTGAAGGAGGCCCTTATTTCTACAACCATGTGGGGTTATTTGTCAAACCTTGACATTCAGGTTTTAATTCTGCTGAGGATCTCCCTTCAACAGTGCCAGTTTGGGTTCCCTTGCCTCATCTTCCCTTGGAATTTTGGCATGAAGACATCCTTCGACAAATTGCTGCTTTGTTGGGGAAGCCAGCTGCGATCACACATCAATCCCTCAATAAAAAGGTTATTTCTTATGCTAGAATTTGTGTTGAAATTAATTTGAATAACCCATTACCAGATTCTTTGGAAATTTGTATGGGGGATTTTTCTTGGGTGCAACAGTTAGATTATGAATCTCTCCCTTTCCGTTGCCAGATTTTTCATGAGTATGGTCATTTACTGCATCAATGCCCCCGTAACTCAAGTTTCAAAGGAGTGGATGGTTCTACAGCTGGCAATACTGGTGGTTTGGCAGATACTACAGGGAAAGGACAATCTCAAATGGCTAATACTACCAAGGGGATGAATCTGCAAGATGCTACAGGTAAGGGTAAGGCTCAAATGCAAGATAAGGATGGATTTACCCTATTCACCCTCGTGCTAAGGGTCGTGGTCAAAAGAGGCCTTTGAAAGAAAGATTATCTGATTCAAGTTTTAACCGCTTTGAGGTGCTGGATAGTATGGTTCTAGAGGAGAGTATTCCTCCTCCTATCTCTTCTGATCTAGTTTACCCAGATGAGAGATCTGTTCCTAATGATGCTTGTGGGGCATCCCAAGTTGTAGTATATCAGAACTGTGAGGTCCCTGTAGCTCCTATGACAGAGGCTCTGGTGACTCCTGCAGTGTTGGAGGATAATGATGTTGTTTTAGCTGATTTGGTTAAGGATGTGCTACCATCAGGTAAGGGCAAGGGTTCTCCTCTCCCCTTGGGGTTGATGTATCGACCCTTTAAGCGGGCTTCTTCTACTCCTCCTCTAAGGAGTGGGCACAAAACAGACCAAGAGAAGATTAAACTCACAAGAGATATATTGATTGAGTCTAGTTCAGTGAAACCTTTGGATTCTCATTTCCCCAATTCTACCCAATGATGATTATTCTCTCATGGAATGTAAGGGGGTTGAATAGCATCCCTAGACAAAGGGCTATTCATAACTTGGTGGTTGATCATAGCCTTGATGTTTTTTGTATCCAAGAGACTAAGCCCTCTATGGAGTCTATGATCCAACATGCCTCTAGTATTTGGTCTCGTGGCCAATGCCAGTGTGTTGGGGCAACAAGCAGTGTGGGTGGTTTAGCTATATTTTGGGATCCTCAAAAAAATTCTCCTCTTGGCTGGATGTCTTCTCACTCAACTCTCTCTATGGTAGCTTCTGCTCTAGACTCAGGAGAGGTAATCATGGTTACTAATGTGTATGCACCTGTTGATCTTGTGGGAAAGGAGGAACTTTGGGAACATATTCAATATGTTAGAAATTTGTCATCCTTATCATCCTTGGGTGTTAGCAGGGGACTTCAATTCAATTTTAAGTCTGGAGGAGAAGCATGGTGGTTTGGCTAGATTGGGGCCTTCTTCTACTCCTTTTTGGCAACATATATCTCTTTTGCATCTCTCTGATGTTAAGCCTTCTAATGGTCTCTATACCTAGAATAATCGCAGGACTGGTGTTGCTGCTATCTTAGAACATCTGGATAGATTTCTTGTTTCTTGCTTCTAGGTTAGTGGCACCCTTACTATCTCTTCAGAGATCCTTGATCGGAGGGGTTCAGATCATTGGCCAATCAAATTTTTCACTATAAGAGCTTATGTTCCGAAGCATCATCCTTTTAAGTTCCAGTTGATGTGGCTTTGGGACTCCTCTCTTCATGATTGTGTTTTTTGTTGGTGGAAAGATGGTGCTCCTGCATATGGTACTGCAATGTTCTCATTTTCTAAAAGGCTTCAATATGTTAAAAGGCAGATCAAGATATGGAATAGGGAATGCTTTGGGAACCTTCACTTTATGAAGAGGCTTGCTCAAGAAGATCTTGATGTCATCACATGGGAGATTAGAGATCGAGGTTTCTCAGAGGATCTTAGCAAGGCTGAATCCCTTGCTTCTAGAGCTCTAGAAGAATGGGTACTTCGAGAGGAAATTTTTTGGAAGCAAAAGGCTAGAGTTGATTGGCTCTAGGAAGGTGATCGTAACACTGCCTTTTTCCATAAAACAGTGCAATCTCGTCAAAATCAGAGCACTATCTCTTCTTTGGTTAATTCTCAAGGTATCCAACTGAATTCCTTGCCAGCTTTGTTCTAGGAGGCTATTTGGTACTTCTCTACCCTCTTCTCTGAGGACTCTCCTCTTGCTGATAATGAAGAAGATCTTATTTTGTCCTGTATTCCTTCCCTTATCACTCAGCAAATGAACGATTATCTCATGCATCCTATTTCTTTGGAAGAGCTGGAGGAGGTGGTCTTTGGCATGCCTAAAGGGAAGGCTCCTGGTCCTGATGGCTTTCTAGTTGAATTCTTTCAAGAATTTTGGGACATCATTAATCATGATTTGTTGGAGGTGGTTAAAGAATCCTATGTTAGCAAGCAGATGCTTCGAGCTTTAAACTCTACATTCTTGACTCTTATTCCTAAGAGAGAGGGTGCTAATCAATTAGAGTTTTTTAGACCAATTTCCTTATGTAATGTGGTTTACAAAGTTATTACTAAGTTGATTGCTAAGAGATTGAAAAGGTGGCTTCCCATTATTATCTCAGAAGAACAAGGTGGTTTTGTTGCTGGTAGACAAATTTTGGATGGGGTGGTTATTGCTACTGAGGCTATTCACTCTATGGCTACTTCAAGGGAGAGAGCCATGTTTGTTAAGCTGGATATGGCTAAGGCCTACGATAGATTTAAATGGAGCTTCCTAAGGAGTATTCTTCTTTCTTTTGGATTTAGCTCTGAATGGGTGAGTTGGATTATGAGTTGTGTTACTTCTGCCTCTTTTTCTGTTCTTATTAATGGTCAACCTTCTCAACTATTTGGTGCTTCTAGAGGCCTCCGCCAGGGTGACCCTCTCTCCCCATATCTATTCATCATCATGGCTGAAGGCTTGGGCAGATTCATTAAGCATCAGGTGTCCCAGAATTCTATTCAAGGCTGGCAGTGGGGTAATGGCTTACCTTCTCTTTCCCATCTTCAATTTGTTGATGATTCTGCTCTTTTTGGTCTTGCTAGGATCAAGGAAGCTGAAGCCTTTTGACATGCTTTGGACGTTTATTTGGTAGCTTCAGGCCAGAAAGTTAATGAGCAGAAATCTTGCATTTACTTTTTTAACACTCCTAATTCTATATAGCACAGGATTGTTGGTATCCTACGGTTTCAGATAGGATCACTTCCTTTGACTTATCTTGGCATCCCTATTGCTGTTTCTATGCAGCCACGTCTCTTTTGGAAAAATTTGATTACCAAGCTTCAGGATAAGATAATCATTTGACTCATAGATGGTTTTCTACTGCTGCCCGAGTTACTCTTCTTCAAGTTGTTATCCAAGCTCTTCCTACTTATCGAAGCATGGTTCATGCTGCACCTATTTACTTTCTCAAGGAGTTTGATGCTCTTTCTTGACAATTCCTTTGGAGTGGTAATTTGTGTAGTACTAAATGGAGCTTGGTTAATTGGGCAACTATTTGTAGGCCTAAAAAGGAGGGTGTTCTTGGTCTTCGATCTGCTATATTGAGTAGTCAAGCTTTGGTTGCTAAACTTTATTGGCGATGGTGCTCTGGACAACATCAACTTTGGGCTCATATTATCACTCATAAATATTTTCATGGTGCTGATCCTTGCTTTGTTTCTGCACTTCCTCTTGAAGGTCGTGGCTCAATGGTTTGGCATACTTTGAAGACAACTGCGATGTTGGTAAAGAGGGGTCTGTTTTGGATATGTAAAGGAGGTTCTCAGGCTTTGTTTTGGTCTGATGCTTGGGATAGATTCCCTTCCATTTTATCCATATACCCTCATCTTCAGCCTCTTTGTGACTCTTTTCTTGCCGCTGGATGGGATAAAGTGGCTCATTACAAGACTCCTTATCAATTGGGACCTGTTGTTGGTTACAAATGGAAGCATTCTTCTGATTGGCCTCCTGGAGGTACAGAAATGGATCGTCAGGAGCTTTCTTAAATTCTGGCCTCTAGAGAGTGTTCTTCTTTGCTTGATCCAGATGTTTTGGCTTGGGGCGGTACCTTGTCTAGTAAATATCATGTCTCTGCTGGGTATCAGGAGATAACTAGACAATTATTTGGGGATGTTGAGGTCCCTTGGTGGAAGCAAGTTTGGAATAAAGTTTCTTGGTCCAAGTGCAATTTTTTCATGTGGCTAGTGGCTCACAATTGTTGTCTTACCTGGGATAATCTTTGTAAACGTGGATTTCAGGGCCCGTCTTATTGTGTTTTGTGTGGTAATGGAGAGGAGTCTGTCTCCCATCTATTCTTCCATTGCTCCTATTCTACTCAAATATGGCACCTTTGGTGGCACACTTGGGTTTGCTCTTGTCAGCATGCTTCCTCTTTGCCTGAGTTCTGGGCCCGCTTGGGTACTGCTCCCTCCAAGTCTTTTTTTCTCCATGCTGCTTGGATTGCTGGTCCATCTTTCATGCTTTGGCATATCTGGTTGGAGAGGAATCGTCGCATATTCCAAGATGTTCGGCTTGGTGTTTTGCATCTTTGGTGGAAAATATCACATTCTCTTCAGGAAACTATTCTTGTGAAGTGTGAGCTTGATGGGGGTATGGATCTGGTTGATCTTGCTATCTGTAATCGCCTCAATTTTCATCTGCAGGATGGGGCTGCAATTCATAGGTTTCCTTCTATGTCCAGGCAGCTTCGTCATCAGAGGAAGGGTCGGGTTAACCGAGATGGGCACTGGACTCCTCCTCCCTGTGGAGTTCTAAAAATTAACACTGATGGTTTTTCCCGTGGGAATCTTGGTCCAGCTGGTATTGGCGGAGTGGCTCGTTGTAGTTCTGGGGATGTTAAATTTTTCTTCTCAGTTCATAAGGGTGATTATACGAACAATCTCATGGAAGCTCAAGCTATTTTATATGCTATGGAACAATGTTGCTTGCGGGGATGGAGTAAGATTATCTGTGAGTCTAATTCCTAGGTAGTGGTGAACATGCTTTCTTCACAAGAGCTTGAGGATGTTAGTTGGCAGCTGGCTACTGTTGTTAAGCAGATTCTTTTCTTCTCTTCCTCTTTTCAGTTCATTAGGTTCACATATATTCCTCGTGAATGGAATAGAACTGCTGATCGTTTAGCCAAATGGGCATCTAGTCATGATCCGGCTTGGAATATTAGGGATAGGAGGCAACTGTCCTTTGAGATGGTGCAAAAATTTGATGATCTTGTTGCTCAAGATCGAGCTCCTTGTTGAGCTCTCCTTGTTGTATTCCTTTCTATCTTAATAAATTTTTACCCCTCTTTTTGGGAAAAAAAAAAAAGAACTTGCTCCCTTTTAATTAAATAAATTTCACGTGAAAAAGGAAATGAAATAAATAAAAATTAAATAAATTCCTTTTTCCTTCCCTGATTTAATTCTTCTCCTATTCTCTCATTGGTGGAATTTTGTCTCACATGGACCAAATCTATTATCCCATATTGGTTGTGAGAAGCTTCCCACCACCACATTTTTCTTTATAAGGGAGAGCTCTCTTCTCATTTTTGACATCCATTATTATGCTATTGTTATGCTGTAGGTTTGGAGAGTGATTTTTGGAGAAGGAGTTTGGACATTAAAGCTTTTGTGCAGAACTTCTTTCTTCTTTTCTTATTCTCTCTTGCATCCATGGCTTCTATCATGAGGTTTCATCCTTTCATTTTTATATTAGCTTAGATCTTGCATTGTTTTGCATTGTTATCATATAGATTAGTTTGCATTTTCATTTGCATTTATATTTTGATCCTTGAATCTCTCATTTCATGGTGTACTTCCATGGGCACAAACTAGGTCAAAACTGAGGGCTTTCATTACAAACCCTTGCACTCCATGAATAGAGAGCTATGAGCTGCCATTTGAGACCTCATTCTTGAGCAATCTTGGATATAATGACTCATAGAAGTGTGCTTACATTTTAGGCATACATTTTTATATGCTTTCATAGATTCACACTTCATTTGGTGCTTTAAAATTGGATCTAGATTTGCTTACACGCATCTGTTCTCATATAGTAATTAGGCCCTATGAACACTATTTGGGAGATCTTGAGATACTGAGCTTCATTTGCTTGCTTTACATGCAAAGCTCCTCTTGATGACAAATCCCCTTGTAGGCAGGGAAGGATATTTTTATTATCTCACTATTCTGTGTAGATTTGTCCTCAACATCCATTAGTACTTTCTCTTTTGAGATTGGTGGTGTTTGTTGTTGGATTTTCCAAATAGTTGGTGAGGTGATTTTAGGTTAGTTTTCAATAATTTTTAGGGGAAGCACATAGATATTTCATGTTTTTGGGGTGTGCCCACTTACAAAATTCATTAAAAAAGTACACATTATAAATTTACCTAAAAAAATTGGGATTAACTACATAGTGTGAGGTAGCTTTTGACCAGAGCGATTAAAGGGTAAGTGCACAAAGTTGTGGTGCCAAAAGGGGGGTATAAGTGGACACCTTTTTCCTGAAATCAGCAAATTCTGGACTTCAACAAGAATTTGAAGATAGTTACGCTCAAAATTTTAAGATATGACAAAAACAAAAGTCGTAGTCCTTTGAATCTAGTTTCTAAACTACTAAATTTTTTTCAAAATGGTTTAGTTTTAGGTCCTCAAAAAAGGGGGCCACAGAAAGTGGTACTGTTTATTTCAAAAAAATATAACATAGTACAAAGTGTGGCCCCCCTAAAATTTTAACTTTTTTTTTGAAATTCTTTAATCGCTCTAGTCAAAAGTTACCTAACACTATGTAGTTTATCCCAAATTTTTCGGGTAATTTTATAATGTGTATTTTTTTTTAATGAATTTTTTAGTTAGACCCATCCCAAAAACGTGAAATATCTGTGTGCTCCCCCTAGAAATGGTTGAAAACTAATCTAAAATCAAAACTTCTTTTTTTCAAAGTGTGTTAAATGGAGTCTAGTTTCTAAAAAACTAAGTTGTTACAAAATTCGATGAATGAGCTAAAATCTACAGCTCAATTAGTACATGGTGGTTTTTGACAAAAAAATGAACATACATTCAAAAGAAATTATAGATGAAAGACTTAAAATAGTTCAAATTAAAAATAAATTATATGGTTAGATAGCTAACACAGAGACCTATAATGTTATGTAACCTGATCTTATCGATACCCAACCACGAGGAATCTTTAAGGGGAGCACACAAGAAAAATAATCATTTTTTGTATGTTTGCTGGAAAACATGTCTCAGACCTGTTTATAAACTCCAAACCTTTGGGTTGGATCTCCAAGGCAAAACCAAGCCTTAAGCTTGGTTTTAATGCAAATCTTTGAATAGCGCATGCGCCCTATAGTGCGCACGCGCTATTAAAATGCTATTGAATTTAGTGCGCACGCGCTATTGAGATCTAAATTGCAAACCAAAACCAAAAGAGAGCTGGGGGGGTGGGGCGAGGGAATGGCTATTTGTGTGTGTGAGAGAGATAGAGAGAAAGTAGGGGATGGGAGAGGGGAGAGAGGAAGTGAGAAAGAGTAGGGGTGGTAGAGAGAGTATAGGATGGGAGATAGAGGAAATGTGAGAGAGTAGGGGTGGAAAAGAGAGTACAAGATGCAAGAGAGAGGAAGTGTGAGAGAGAGTACAAGTTGGGAGAGAAATATTGAGAGTAGGGGAGGAAAAGAGAGTACAAGATGCAAGAGAGAGGAAGTGTGAGAGAGAGTACAAGTTGGGAGAGAAAGATTGAGAGTAGGGGATGGGGGAGAGAGAGAGTAGGTGGTGGGAGACGGAGTGGGAGAGGAAGAGCGAGAGAGAGGAGGATGGGAGTGCATGTGTGTGAAAGAGAGAGAGTAGGGAATGGGAGAGGGAGAAGATAGAGTAGCTTGAGAGAGAGTAGGGGATGGAAGAGAGAGTAGGGGATGGAAGAGAGAGTAGGCGATGGGAGAGGGAGTGGGAGAGGGAGAGAGAGAGGGGGGATGGAAATGTGTGTAAGAGAGAAAGAGAGAGAGTTTGAAAATGTGAGAGAGGGTAGGGGGTAGCAGAGAGAGAGTAGAGAGGGAGAGAGTGAGAGTGAGAGAGAGAGAGAGTAAGAGAGAGAGAGAGAGTAGGCAGTGGGAGAGGGAGAGCGAGTGAGAGAAAAAGTAAAGGATGGGAGAGGAGAGAGGGGGGATGGGTGTGTGTGAAAGAGAGAGAGTAGGGAATGAGACAGGGGAGAGAGAGATAGAGAGAGTAGGGGATGGGATAGAAAGAGAGTAGGCAATGGCAGAGGGAGTGGGAGAGGGAGAGAGAGGGTGGATGGAAGAGAAAGAGATTAGGCAATGGCAGAGGGAGTGGGAGAGGGAGAGAGAGGGGGGATGGAATTGTGTGTAAGAGAGAAAGTAGGGGATGAGAGAGAGTGTGAGAGAGAGTAGGGGTGGCAAAGAGAGAGAGTGAGAGTAGGGGATGGGAGAGAGAGGGAGAGAGAGAGAGAGAGAGAGAGAGAGAGAGAGAGAGAGAGAGAGAGAGAGAGAGATAGTAGACGATGGGAGAGGGAGTGGGAGGGAGAGAGAGAGAGGGGGAATGGAAGTGTGTAAGAGAGATAGAGTTGGGGATGGGAGAGAGTAGGAAATGGGAGAGGGAGTGTGAGAGAGAGGGGGGGGGAATGGGAATGTGTATAAGAGAGATAGAGTAGGGGATGGGAGAGAGTGTGAGAGTTTGAGAGAGAGTAGGGGGTGTTAGAGAGAGCTTGTACAAGATGGGGGGCAGAGAGAGAGAGAGAGAGAGAGAGAGAGAGAGAGAGAGAGAGAGAGTAGGGGATGGGAGAGAGTGTGAGAGAGAGTAGGGGATGGAAGAGAGAGAGTGAGAGTAGGGGATGGGAGAGAGAAAGTAAAGACAGAAAGAGAGTACTTGAGAGAGAGAGAGATAGTAGGTGGTGCAAGAGGGAGTGGGAGAGGGATAGAGAGGGGGGATGGGAGTGTGTGTGACAAATCTAGAGAGTAGGGGATGGGAGAGGAGAGAGAGAGGGGGGGATGGGAGTGTGTGTTTATGAAAGAGAGAGAGTAGGGGATGGGAGAGGGGAGAGGGAGAGTAGGGGATGGGGGAGAGAAAGTAGGTAGTGGGAGAGGGAGTGGGAGAGGGAGAGAGAGAGAGGGGGGGAATGGGAATGTGTGTTAGAGAGACAGAGTAGGGGATGGGAGAGAGTGTGAGAGTGTGAGAGAGAGAGTAGGTGGTGGCGGAGAGAGCTCGTACAGGATGGGAGAGAGAGAGTGAGATTAGGGGATGGGAGTGTGAGAGAGAGTAGGGGATGGGAGAGAGAGAGAGTGAGAGTAAGGGATGGGATGGGAGAGAGAGAGAGAGAGAGAGTAGAGAGGGAGAGAGAGAACTTGAGAGAGAGAGATCTAGTAGGCGGTAGGAGAGGGAGAGGGAGAGAGATAGGGGGGATGGGAGTGTGCGTGACAGATGTAGAGAGTAGGGGATGGGAGAGAAGAGAGTGGGGGGATAAGAGTGTGCGTGTCTGTGAAAGAGAGAGAGTAGGGGATGGGAGAGAGTGTGAGAGTGTGAGAGAGAGTACGGGGTGGCAAAGAGAGAGTAAGAGATGGGAGAGACAGAGTGAAAGGATGGGAGAGATAGAGTGAAAGGATGGGAGAGAGTGAGAGAGAGAGTAGGGGGCGACAGAGAGAGAGAGTACGGGATGGGAGAGACAGAGTGAAAGGATGGGAGAGAGTGAGAGAGAGAGTAGGGGATGGGAGAGAGTGTGAGAGAGAGTTGGGAATGGGAGAGAGAGAGAGAGTAAGAGTAGGGGATGGGAGAGAGAGAGTAGAGAGGGAGAGAGAGAACTTGAGAGAGAGAGATAGTAGGTGACCTAGGAGAGGGAGTGGGAGAGGAGGAGAGAGAGGGATAGGAGTGCGTGTGATGAATCTAGAGAGTAGGGGATGGGAGAGAAGAGAGAGGGGGGATGGGAGTGTGTGTGTGTGTGTGTGTGTCTGTGAAAGAGAGAGAGTAGGGGATAGGAGAGAGTGTGAGAGTGTGAGAGAGAGTAGGGGGTGGCAAAGAGAGAGTACGAGATGGGGGAGACAGAGTGAAAGGATGGGAAAGAGTGTGAGAGAGAGTAGGAGGTGGCAGAGAGAGAGAGAGAGTACGAGATGAGAGAGACAGAGTGAAAGGATGAGAGAGAGTGTTAGAGAGAGTAGGGGATGGGAGAGAGTGTGAGAGAGAGTTGGGGATTGGAGAGAGAGAGAGTAAGAGTAGGGGATGGGAGAGAGAGAGATTAGAGAGGGAGAGAGAGAACTTGAGAGAGAGATAGTAGGTGGTGGGAGAGGGAGTGGGAGAGGAGGAGAGAGAGGGATGGGAGTGCGTGTGAGCAATCTAGAGAGTAAGGGATGGGAGAGGGGAGAGAGAGAGGGGGATGGGAGTGTGTATCTGCAAAAGAGAGAGTTTAGGGGATGGGAGAGGGGAGAGAGAGAGTAGCTTAAGAGAGAGAGAGAGTAGTGGATGGGAGAGAGGGGCGGATGGGAGTGTGTGTAAGAGAGAGTAGGGGATGGGAGAGAGTGTGAGAGAGAGTAGGAGGTGGCAGAGAGAGAAAATGGGATGGGGGAGAGAGAGAGAGTGAGAGTAGGGGATGGGAGAGAGTGTGAGAGAGAGAGTAGGGACATTATAATCTAGCCTATTGAGGAACATAATACATCTCAATTAAACTTGTGTTAATTCAGTATTAATTTTGTAATTAACTACAATTTCAGTATCTGTGTACAGGGGGTGACTGAGAAAACTATTTGAGGTCCTATTTGAAAATATATTTGTAAGGATCTCGACCAAGGTTCACAACTTCGATGATTAATACATTCATTCAGGCCAGAACCTCACTACAAAAAAAATAATATATAAAAAAGGTAGTGAATAACATCATGTCTAGACCCAAATCAACCAATGAAAGTCAAATTCGCATAATGTGGAACAACAATATATGCATTGAGTGGGTTGTCATAAAAAGGCTTCATAATAAAATTCATGTCTAGAATTAAAATACCTTAAAGAACATTTATGCTTGTAACACAAATGGCCATTCAAAACTGAATATGATTACAATATGTGAAAGAGCATTACAAGAACTTGTAATGCTCTTGTGAACATCGTGTTAATTCTTGTAAGAATCCCTAAGATGCTTGTTATACTCAAAATTTTGTTGAAATTGAATTAATTTTTATCCTGTTGGTTAATTGGCTTAGGGTGATATATGCTTCTTGGATGGAATAATGAGTTCGTGATTAACTCTGTATTAAGATTCATAGCATCTTCTAGTTATTTGCAAAGGAAATTTATAAATTACTTGCTAATGTCATATGGCTTGCTTGAGAAAGATGTTCATGTTCTTATTGATGGGTACTAATGACTATCCACATTTAGTTCTTCAATATCCTATTTGACAAGCTTTCCATAGACATTTCTTTGCCATACTAAGTATTTTTGAAAACATATTTGAGTAGAAGGACTACAGTAGATACTACATGATGTTTTAACAAATAAAGTATTGGGTTAAAGACTATTATTTCCAAGATATTATGTCATAGTATTTTAATTGTAATGATCTTAGACTAATGATATTCTTGAAGGTAACTTCGACATGCAGCAAGAAAGACAACCTACAGCCAAGGCTATATTGTGCCTACAACCAAAGCCATAAATGCTCACAGCCAAAGCCACTAGTGCACATACCCAAAGCCATGGATGCTTATAGCCAAAGTTACAAGTGTTCGCAGCCAAAGCCATGAGTACATGAAGTCGATGATCACAATTGTTTACAACTATTCACCAGAAACAACTTCTTTGCAGTTTTTGAGAAATACTAATAAAGCAAAAAAGAACATCTACTAGTTGGTAGACATAATGGCAACTCTCTAGCAATTGAATTTAATTTCATACATGCACATATCTAATTTAATGTCATACACGAACATATCTAATTTAACGTCATACATGAACAAACATATAATATAAAATGATAACCAATAATGTCATATACATTAACAAACACATAATATATTATGATAACCAATAAGTTCATATATGAACAAACATATCATATATTAACCAATAATGTCATACATCAAACATGTCATAGATCAAATATAGAATGTCATATGTACATCAAATGTGTATTGAATATGTCTCTTAGATGCCTATATATATACATGGGGAAGGAAACAAGTCTCTATATATATGTATCAAATATCTCAACTACATATTTTCCTTCCCATGAGGGGAAGGAAATGAGTCTCTTGACGTCCTCTGCCATCGTGTGGAGGGAGATAGTGGAGATGACGGGGCCCTCCTGACATGCTCACTTGACCTCTTGTTGAGGCTCTTCTCCAGGTCCAACTGATACAAAGAAAGTAGATATGAATCAATATTTATTATACGTTGAAATCAAATATATGTACTCACAAAATCAATTATTTTGTTACCGCCAACAAATAGTCACTCTGTAAGTCCACCTCAAATGCTCGTGGACGATCAGGCGTGACAAGACCCTACAACAATTCAATAAATATAATAACTTATAAATAACATTGGAAATTTTGAGATTTACTATTATAAATAACAACTAAAATGAAGAAAATTCTTTCATACCTCCGTCAGTGGCCGTGAGCTAGCCACAGCTGCGGCCACTCCACTATCAACAGACTGTCGCAGATGAGGAGGTGTGTTTGACATCATGAGCTGCATTTCATACAATACACATTATATCTAACATGAAACATGGAATAAATATAATCAAATGAATTAAATAAACATGAAACAACTGTACCTGTGTGAAGCTTGTATGATGTCTCTGCTCTGCGTCTGTGGTAAAGGTTGAGGGTCCTATGGAGAAATGATGCACATGCATATTTTTTTGGTCAATCCTTAATATGATTAAGTAATAAATATATGTATTAACTAAAATGATTAAATTGATACATACCTTAGGACTCATCGAAGGGACAAAAAATGGGCCTGGAGGATCACTGCTAGGCCCAAGAACACTTTGACCCTAAATTTTGAACAATGTCAATAAATCCTAATTAATTAATCATTCACTATACATATGAAATGTGATCAAATTAGTAATTTACCTGTGTGTCAATCCCAAATGTCTCGTTCAGGAACTAATCGGTGACAAGCCCATCATCTGCACCATCTCCGACATGAGTGCCAAATGTGCATAGGGATCCGCATGAAGTGCACATGTGACCACGACGTGTAGAAGGCTCCCCCTCAACTAATGGGCTTGTTGAATGGATGAGGGTCTGGGTCAAAGCATTAATGGTCCCTAGAGTGCTGGCCTCTACATGTTCCTTCACAACTGAAGGAATAATCACATGCTCGCGCTGTGGATGGACCACGGCTGCCCTAACTACATTAGGGTCATGATGTGCTCCTGGCCTCTCAAATGATGACCCCCCACCTCTACCCTGGGAGTCTAACATATCAAAATAATTGGGGATCTCCCCAAGGACAAACTCACAATATAATTTCTTCAAAAAATACATGGGGACCTCGTGATTGTTGCAAGGAGGGGCATCAAAAACCATCCACCATCTATCCCAAAAATTATTTCTAATAGCATCATGTATGCACCAATGGATGGGGAATCATTTAGTACCCTCTCTAACAGTATTTTGCTCACCGAGTTTTCTAAATAATGCACATATACTACCTTTTGGTATTTCCTTTTTTCTAACATCTTCATATGACAATTTATTTGCATAAAATCTTTTTTGTTCATCCCTCTTAGCCCACCAAATATCTAACTGACCGCAAACTGAGGCTATCTGAGTGTTAATGGATTCAAGAGATGATGCCAATTGAGCCCTCATTGGATTGGTTTGTCCGAATTCTTTCAACCGAGCAATGATTCCTTCTGATTCAGTTTTGCCTCTCTCTATTTCATTTCTTATATTTTCTTGTGTGCCTGGTGGAGGTCTTGTAATTGGTTCGGGTTGTGAAATTTGTTCTTCCTCTTGAGGAGGGTTTTGGTTTTGGGGTTGTTGAGGGTTTTGATGTTCTTGTGGATTTTCTGGTTGATTATGAACATTTCCTGATAAAAAATCAATTGAAATTCAAATAAATAAACAAATCTAAATGAAATTTGTAAAAACCCTACAAAAGAATATAAAAAACTTACAAAACAATATGAAAAATATATCAAACAATGCAAAGTTAGGTTTATATCACTTACAGCGTCGTCGTGGGTGCACTTGTGGTCTTGGATTTCATCGACGAGGAGGCATTTTGGCAAATGGTGGTGCAAATGTTGAGTCTTCAACTCGCATATGCGCTGCTCGCTGTAGGAGTAGAAGAAAATGTTGATGAAAATTATGGGCTGCGGGTTTGCAGCCCATCATATATACTTTTTAAAATAGGAAAAAAAAATTTCCTTCTCACCTTTTTGGCACCACAACTCGGTGCATATGCCCTAAAGGATTTCAAAAAAAAAAATTAAAATTTTAGGGGGGGGGGCAGACTTTGCACTATGTTATGTTTTTTTTTCTGAAAAAATAGTACCACTTTCTATGGTCCCCTTTTTTGAGGGCCTAAAACCAAATCATTTTGGGAAAAAGTTTGTAGTTTAGAAACTAGATTCAAATGACCACTTTTTTTTTGTCATATCTTACAATTTTGAGCATAACTATCTTCAAATTCTTGTCAAAGTTCAAAAAAAATTTATTTAAAAAAGAAAATAAAAAGTGGCCACTTATACCCCCCTTTTGGCACCACAAATTTGTGCACTTACCCTGGACATAATGTTTCCTCTTGGATATCTATGTCATTATTTTGGTGATCCCCTCCTCTATAATATTTTTTCCTCTCTCCTTTGACTATTTTTCACTTTTGAAGCCTCCTTCCTCATTAAGTATTATTGATATGTCATTTTGAGGCTTATCCCTTTTGGAGTCCCTCCCATTCCTCTTTAGTTTCTACCCCTACATGGAACTTTCATCACCCCTTTTTTTTTTTGCAACTATCTCTAACCCCATTTAAGCTAAAAGGGGAGCATTCGTGATGAATCTTAAAGCCTCCCCTCCCTAATTTGTTGAGATAATAGTTCCCACAATAACTAAGTTGAGTGAGGGTGTAGCTTCTCTTATTTCCCCCTCTTCCAAAACATCCCCTATAGGGAATTTCGCAATGTTAAAGCCTCCCTTTTCCTTATTAAAGATACTCTGTGTACTTGGAGGAGGATAAGGAACAAAAGGGCTCTCATTCGGGATCAAAGAAGCTAATGTAGGGTCCTCTATGATAGATCCTTTCATGAATATCATTTCTATTATGAGTGACCTTCCCTTTATGGATATATTTAAAAACTTAGGTTTACAGATGTTGGCATCCATATTGATAATGATAATATGACTAGAGAACCTCAATTCAATTTCCACAAAACATACATATTTCCCTAACTTGTTACCTATTAATTGAAGAGTTTTTTTAGTAGTTTGATGGGAATACTAGAAAACCTAATAGAAATTTGTATTATACAGGAGCTTGGGTTTTTTAGGTTAAAGAAAGGTTGTAAATCAAGGACTCTAAAATATTTACCTTTGAAAACTAGGGCATTTTTAAATAAAAATTCCTTTTCCAAGCTATAGCTGCAAAAATCAATATAAAGAAAATCATTGTCCAAGATACTTACTTCTAATTTCTTACCATAAGATTCTTTCAACCATATCACAATAGATTCTACCTTTGTACCTATTCTTGTCTATCTGGCATAGAGTTCATACTTCTAGCATTGTCACTGGGTATATTCTATTTCATAACCTTAAAGATTTACAGTGAGGATTTCCTCCTTGTCACTCGTCATTGGACTAGGGATGAATTGTTCTTATTGGTTTTTGGGGGCTTTCTTCCTAGCTAGTTCAGCTTTGGGATCTAATTTGAATTTAGGAAATTGTGATCTCATAGTCTGATCTCTTAAAGGAATGAAAGGATTAGAATCCAAATGATGTCTGGGCATAGTTGATCTTGATCTTCTTGTAGAGGGAGGTTTTGACCTATGTGAGTTCTAAGGATAAGAGTGGGAAAAAATTGAGTTTTTGGGGGATAAAACATTATATCTTGTCATTTGGGTCATTTAGATTTTATAATGATCCAATCCTCATCTTGAGATTCATTTTGCATTTGGTTTACACCAAGAAATAAGATAGGAAATGTTGAGGGAAAAGAAGGGGAGAAAAAAAAGAGTTCCAAGAAAGGGGAAGGGAAAATTTGGGGTGGGGGGGGAGGGATCTACAACTAGGATGAGGGGGCACATTGCAACTTAAGTGAGGAAAAAAATAGTTGCTAGGAATCACTTATGCTCCAACACTCATTATGATTAAGGATAGAGGGGTTGTAGCTGATTTCAATAGCCTCCCTCATCTCTCTCTAAAATATTTTGTTCTCCCTAGACACAATTTGTGTTTTCTTCAAGAAAATATCGTGTTTGGTGGAACTAGAGTGCTTTGTTAGGGCTGACTTACAAACACACTCATTTTTAGTGTCTACAACATGCTCTTTAATTCAAGTGCTAAAGGCATGACTAGTCTCACATGTGTAGGGAATGCCACAAGAACACATAACTTTGTAGACCCCAAACCCCAATATAGCATCCTTGTAGTCTTTAAGAGGTGAAATGAAACCCTTCAAGGTGATCAAAGGTTTGAAGGCAAACCTAATGCCTTTTTTTTATCAAAATCTTGGAGATCTTATGGAAGATGCCAAATACATAATGGAGATTGATAAAAGGGTTAGCCTTAGGAAGAGAGGGAGTGGGCCTGGGAAAATAATAAATGAATGATCTTGCTTGGCAAAAAGCTCTAGAGATTTTCTTTGTAGAATAATCATTAAGCATAAAAACATGACAAAGATGAGTGAGTTATAGATACAAGTGGTCTTCATTGTCTAATATGATAGGATTTTAGTGCAAGGGTTTTGAGGAACTCCATTTTTTGTCTAGGGTGGTGGTAAGAGGTCGCATGAAGATACATGTCACTATGGGTGGCTTTGCAAAAAAACCCATGACTAAGAGAGCCATTAGATTTCATGTGGATCATGATATCAAGGAATGTCAAGTGCTAATCAAACTCAACCTCCATGGTGAAGGAAATTCAAGGAGTGACATTGTTGAGGTGAGCATTAATTTCCTCTAACCTGTCAAGACTCTCGGGCCAACAAACATTGGTGTCATCCATGTAATGTTGCCACCACATGAGCTAGAGGGGGAAATATCTCAAGGCAATGTCCTTAAATTGCTTCGTGTATAAGTTTTCACTCAAAGGAGAGAGGGGTGAGCCCATGGCCACACCATCAAATTTCTTATAAATGATGCCTTGGATAGAAAAGAAGGTGTCCAATACAAGCACAACTCAACAAGGGAAGTGATCTCCTCATTTACCTTATGCTTGATGATCTTAATAGCATCAAGAAGGGGAATTCTAGTGAAAAGAGAGACCACATCAAAGCTCGCTAAAATGTCATTACTATCACACCTAGCATTCTAGAGTTCTTGACATAGAAATCAAAATTATCCACAAAAGGGGCCAACTGTTTAGCAAGAAAGGAGACCAACTTGTAGCTGGGGGAGCCTATGGTATCTATAATGGACCTCAATGGAATGTTTTCCTTGTGGATTTTAGGTACACCATAGATGAAAGGGGTTAAATCTTTAATGGGACAAAGATGCCTTTTTGTCTCACCATCAGAAGAAGAGTTAGCAATAGCTACTTTGACCTTCTTCATAATCTTGGTACAAGGATTGTGGGAGACAACTCCATAGCTATAGGTACCTGATAGAACATCACATGCATCTTGGCAATGTAGTCTGACTTGTTCAAGATTAGAGTGGCATTTATCTTATCTGCTTTGGATATAATGAGATCATGATTCTAAAAAATATTCTTAAAGGATAAGACCTCATCTTTGCGGATGTTGCACCTAGGAGGTTTGGCTTGTCTAAGAGAAAAAATACTATCACACCTAACTTCCTCAGCAATAGAGGTAGAAAAAGAATGAATTGTATTCTCTAACTCGATAAGGAAGTCAATGAGTGCAATGGTGCACAGAGATAAAGAGAAATTTAGACCCCTCCTGAGAAAGTTGAAAGCAATGGGTTCAAGATGGCATTAGATAAATTGACCTTTGACTTGGACTCCAAATTCAATGGGACGGGATGAGGGCCCACTACGGGGAACAAGGTGGTTAACCAAAGATGAAAGTGGGGAATGAGAAAATGGGCACAAAGGTTGAACCAAGGTCAAAGGAGAGAGAAGGAAGGGAGAAATGGCTAACCCCATGGGGGAACAAGGATACTGAGTAGGGAGAGGAAACTAGGAGGTCCAAGAGAGACAAGTGTTGCATCAAAGGTTGATGCACAACAAATAAAGATACATAGAGACCCATCCATAGGACAATGGCTATGCAGTTGTTATTTATATAACCTACCAAGGGGGAATTAGTATACCTAGTTTTTTCTTAAAGCCTCCCCTTGGTATGTTATCTAAGTAACTAACTACATAATCATTGTCCATCCACAGTGACACAAGTCTGGCCTTGTAGAGACTCATTAATCACAACACCTGCACAAGAATGGAGATTAGTGGGTGGAGCTCAAGGCCCACAAGGCATATTAGAGATGACAACATAACACAACCTAGTATCAAAGAAATAAATGCTACCCACAGAGAATGTTGGAAGAGAGAAAATAGAGGAGCACATACCTAGTGACCCAATCGAAATGTTGCAAGATGATCATTGTTGGTCAACAGGTTCATTGTGGTCTACAATTCCATCACTACTCCCAATGCAAATGTCCTCAATGCTACCAAAATGAAAATCATCGCACCAACATTCCTCTCCTTGCACTTAGAAGGCTAAGGTGAATGTTGGTGGAAATTAATTTTCCTTTCTATAAAATATGTCCTAAAAGTTCAAATTCACTACTTCTCTAGTTCCACCAAACACCATATTTTCTTAGAGGAAACTCAAATTGTGTCTAGGGAAGACAACATCTTTAACAGAGAGATGAAAATACAATGCATTTGGTGTCAAATTGCATCGGCAATTTGTGATGGCGGTGTAATTTGTGGTGATTTTTATGTTTTTTTTGCAATTTTCCCCAACACCATCACAATACCGACATTGTTGTTGACATGATTATAAACATAAAAAGAAAAAGAAAAATGGTATCATTCTCTATTTGTTTTGATCAATTGTCGAGCTATGCATGAAAGAGGTGGAGAGCTCCAAACGAGGGTGGAGAGCTCTGAACTTTGTCGTGCCCTTGTGATAGGTGCTTTTTGTTGACATGCCCTTGTTCTGGATCAGAAATCTCTTGTTCTAGATCTGAAATCGACAAATGCTTTTTTTCTCAAGCCCTCAAAACTTTGAGAAGAAGTTTTTTCCTTCACTCCTCCCCCTCAAAAACCGATGAACAGATCCACCATTTTCTCCACATTTCTCCTTTCCTTCACATTTTACGTTTCCTTCTCTTTCCTGCTTACACGAATAAATAACAGAACTACACTAATCTAAGGTTAAGGGCATCTCAGACCAGAATGCTCAAAACTGGTACTAATATCATCATTTTCAGCTGTTTGGAAATTTTTTTATCTCATGTCGTTAGGACGGCTCAAATATCATTATTAAATTTGACTTCTAAGTTAAAAGTCTTAAATAGTGACTTTATTTTTTCAAATTTAATTTTTTCTTACTTTATTTTTCCAAATTTAATTTTTTCTTACTCTGTGATGTTTAAAAATAGTGAAGACATTTTGATGGACGCTACCTCACATGTTGGAAAAACTTTACAGCAAAACCGACATTCAAGTTTGTATGTGGAAGATTCTTATAGATTTCAACACTTGGGCTTCTGGTGAGCTGAGAAAATTAAACTAAGAAATAGGAATAGAAACAGGACCATTTTTGTACTATTTCGGATCATACTACATGATTCATCATCAAGATGTAATAGAACAAAAAAATTTTAAAATGAAAATAATACTTCATCATCTCATATGCAACCAAGATAACAGACTCAAATCAAAGAATTGAATATCTTACCATTCTTATGAAATACGATTTTAAAATGTTTGACAAACTCTGAACACAATATTTGAATCACTGATAAATAATAGTAAAAGTAACACAGCATTCAATCAATATGAAAAGAAGTGACAATCTTTACAAGAAAGGTTCAGTTACATTCTTTACATGATTCATCATACTACTGCCACCTACCTCGATACAGTCAAGAAAACTATGCACATTCTAAGAAATAATTTAACTCGCTCTTGAATGACCTTAAATTGATTCCTACGCAGATCAATGTTTAAGCTCATTGACATAATCCTTGCCAATTAATCCTTTCCTGAAAAACTGCTCCAGATACTCTTTGTAGGATGATGCTCCATACAATGGAGGATTCTTTTCATTTATCAATTCTTTGGAAGGGGAGATAATTACATTTTGATATGGAGCACAGAACATGGCCCATGACATCCTCACGCGATCTTTTTGAACAAAACTCCTATGTTCAATGCTTTTGTATTTGCCATTGCTCAGAATCTATCTTCCAAAAAATTGAAGAAATTTTTTTAAACTAACACCATAAATTATTAACATGCAATGCATTTTGTGTATTTAAGAAACACAAAATATTTTTAAAATAGCAGGTAAATTCTAAGAGATCCATAATGCTACAGTTCTATTCAATAATATAGGAAAGCTATATGCAGCATGCTTATTCTTTAAGCATACGAAATAAAGTATGAATACAACATGTTCTTAAGGAGGCAACCACCTCTAAACTTAAACAGAGGAAAAAATTAAGTTTGAAAAAATAATTCAATTTTGACTATTTAACACTTTTAACTTAGGAATCCAGTTTTAGTGTGTGATGCTTAAGTCATCACATGTTAACCAAAGAGAACAAAATTTAATCCTAAAATTATTAATCATTAAGATGATCTTTAAAACTATCTATATTTTCTTTTAGAGATGAGATGAGAGATTGACCTCAATTTGATCACCAATATTGACAACAAGAGCACCTGGAATGCATGGAACAATTCATTGTTCTTGAGAACTTGCAAACCTGGGGTTTCCTCTTGAAGGAGAATTGTGAGGGCGTCCACATCAGAGTGAGCTGAGCTGCCCAACACCAGTTCGGGCTGAGGGCAGGGAGGATAGTAGTTTATGACGAAGTGAATTTCCTTCCTCTCTCCACCCAATGCCGCATTAAGAGCATTTTCATTTGCCAATCCAAGGCCACCACTTAGTGACTGCATCACAACTTCCCACAATTTGCAAACCTTTTTGGAGTATTCATCCATCACTTCCTTGCAAAATAATTCATAATCGGACTAGATCAATCTAAATAATTCATAATCATATTAGAAAGTTCTTGTTTTCCATTGTTATTTCTGGATTTTTTTAATTTTTTCTATGAATAAGGGGCTTAAGTGGAAAGTTTCGGATTAAAATATGATAAAAATAATATAGTTTAAACTCATGAAGTTGCTGGAAGAGGATCAAGAAAAAACAAATGGAAAACAAACTTTGAAGATGATTTCACTAACCTAGAACTTGTTCCACTCAGAGATCAAACACTAGAAGCTACACAATCACTTTTACAAAAAGCTAGACCTAACAACCTAACAGCAAATGAAGATTTTTAATTGTTATTCCTTAGTCTGAGGAAGTGGAAAATCCTTTTTCTGAATCGAACTACTGAGGGGTTTCAATCCCTAGGTGTCATCTTGCTCTTCCTCTTCTTCTTCTACATCCCTTGACTCAGGCCTCTATATCCTTCTTCATATCTACCTCTTCCACTTCTGCTTATTGTTTTCCACTATTCCCATTTTGAATAAACCATCAGAAAAACTATTCCCATCTTTGTAGATGTGGTTAATTGTAACTGCTCAAATTTGTGCTATTTTTGGATTCGAGTATGTTGGAGTCTTTAATTATCTATATTTTTCTAAATCTCTATTATTTTATTCATGGGTTATAACATAATAAAAAGTCTTGATGTAAAGATTCAAACATAATCAAATCTTCTAAAGTAATATTAGCTTAACAATGGATCCAAATATGTGATCTAATATGTTGATGCAAAACTTTGACCACACTAAATCCTCCAACTCCTTGTTATTCTAACAATGGATCATAAAGTATGATCCGAAATCTTGATACATTACTCCACACAACTATAATAGAACAGTTCTTTGTCATTCTAATCATGGATCAAGAGTGTGACGTCAACAACCCCCAAAGTGGATCAAAACAATCATCCAAGCAGTTTGTTGCTATTTATGGGTTGGATTGTGACAAAGGTTTTGTATCAATAGTTCAGACTTCACATTTAGAATTATCATTTCTTCTCCTCCAACACTTTTTTATTACAACAATAAACCATAGAATTTAATCTAAAATAGTTTGAAATTTTTAAAACAATCAAATCTTAATCTCTGTTATCCTATTATAAACCATAAAGATGTGAACTGAAACTTTGATAAAAAGCTCTAATTTAATGATCAAATCTTCTCACTCCCCTTTATTGCCAAGAGAGATCTTAAAATAAAATCTAAAACATTGGTAAAACAAACTTGGCATAAAGAAATCTTGTAACCGTTTATTGCCCTGATATAGAAACCCCAAACACAATGAAATCTGAAAGTAATAGAAAACTATAATATCAATTAGAGAAACTTGATCTCATTAATCCTGTACATAGAGATATGAAGAGAAGAGTACTCAACGTGAAATCGGAAGGCTGTTTGGGCCATTTGTCAAGGACTTTGAGCGAAACAGGCCACACAATATTATAATAGAAATCTCTCCAGTCTGGTCGTGCATCAGCCGAAGTTCCCAATTTGGTGCCATACCCAACATGGCTCCCCCCTCCATTTTTATAGACTTCCTTTTCTTCCATGGGAAGATCAAAGAAAGCCTTCCCCACAGCTTGTACTCGGGCAATAAGTGACTCAGAAATCCCATGATTAACAACCTGAAAAAATCCCCACTCCTCTGCAGCGCTTGAAATTTCATCCACCATAGCTTTGGTGAGAGGCTGCACGTCCAAGCCATGCAAGTCAATGATTGGAATATGGACGTCCTTTGCATGAGAAGAATTATTGAAGGTCTCCTTTGTTGGCCTCACATATTGTGGTGGAACTGTTTGGATTCCACTCTCTGCTAAGCTCTGTACTTCTTCTCCATGGATGCAACAAATAAAACCTTCCACACTTTTACAGGCTTTGAATGTTTACAAAACACAACTCGTCTAAACAAGGTTATCATTCACATTAAACAATACCTCTTCGATGGAATCAATGAAGGTGGATGGAAGACAACTGTTATTGGAAGGTGGATGGAAGACAACTGTTATTGGAAAACTCTACATTTTTGGGAGGTATAACATTGGCCACATCATATGCATTATCTAATCACTCTTGTTTTCCAAAAGAGTGAGTGAATTGATTGAAACCAAAATTACTTCAATGGGTTTATCATGGCAGTCGCTTTCCTGCAATTCTTTAAATCTTTTGGAGTCAAGGCACAAAACATTTCCGTTCAGGACATTCAAAACAATTCATCTGTATATTGTCATATAGTAGATGCATCATGTGATGTGTAACATCAAAAGTATTTTAAAAGCTGTTGTATAAAATTATGAAACTCGAGGAAAGGGAAATTGTTTTCTCTATTTAATTTTTGCAATAGAATTATTTTATTTGTTTAAATATGGTGAATTCAAATAATAGAATTATATTTCTTTTGTTTATCTATATAGTAAATATTTTGGATTGGGATTTACGTCGATTAAGGGAGCTTCTTTTCAAGTAGTATTGGAGGATGCATTGTGCCACCATCACTATCACATAAAAACTTCACCGAAAGATCTTATACCCAAGATCTGAAAAACATAATCAGTTTTTTTTAAATGTGATCACATAAATTCATTTATAAAAATAAAATAATTAATGTTTCTAGAATTACAAAAATTTACAATTTATTTTCTGCATATATATTTTTGATTAATTCAAAAATAGGTTTTGAAGGGACCCAAAATTGCTTACGGCTGAATTAAAAAAAGAAAATCAAAATAAACCATGTCTTACCAAACTAGGGTCGATTAGCACTATAACCATTATAACAAGAGACAAAAACTTACTTGTCCAGTAGTTCCAACAACCTAGTAGTAACATGACAAAAAGAACAAAAAAATGCATCACTGATTATTCCCAACAAATACAACCAACAACCTAGACCAGCAAACAATATAAATAACAACAAACTAAAATAAAGAAAAGAACATTAAACAAGTTTTTTAAGAATCTCAGTAGACTGGATCTCAAGATCCTCAATCCTCTAAAAGGCCATTTTGATTTATGTTGCTTGTGCTCTCGAGCTCCTTAGAAGCAGCTTTCTTTTACAAGTTTCATATAGTTCTCTTCCCCAAGCCTTCTTTCTGACTAGCAACTGACTCCTCCTCAAGATCCACCTTAAAAATATGTTTATTGTTTTTCTTCAGCATAGCATAGAGGCTCTTTAAGCATGATATTGTCTACATATATGTTGCAATCACCTAATCAAGTCAATGTGTATAAAGAACCTTAAGATATTCACAAAGTTCTCTTGAGTAATGGCCCTTGAACATCAATTCACATGATATTCACCAAGTACACTTGAGGATTGGCTCCTAAACATAAAGTTGCATCGCATTCACTAAGTACTCAAAACTATTCATAGGGTATGTGCACATATATCCTCAATCATACTTACCATGGGAACATTCATGGTTGTTTAAGGAACTTAATCCACAATGAAAGATATAATCTATCACGACTTGTTTCAAACATCATAAAATGTCTATCACCATAAAAGGTCTTGGTCTATTTAAGGAACTTAATCCACCATGCAAATTGTAATCTATTATGATATGTTTCAGATATCATAAAATTGTTAGATAACTGAGAGGGAGTGAATCAATTATAACCAATTATCCTGCATGCCTTTAAACACTTTTCAACAAACTTGAACACCTTAACCTTTAATGTCACTAATCCTATCAACAAATCAAACATTTAACATAAACCACCAACAAACTGTTAACTTCATATACCAAGTATGAAAGTTATACTGAGTTTTAGCAATAAATTGTAGACATGAAATGAACATGCAACATAATAACATCCACACAATTTGACACAAGTATTTTAATATGAAAAATCTATTAAAGAAAAAACCATCTAGGACAAACAACCTAAAAAATCTACTCTTCTGAATTGAGCTCTGTTAGGAGCCAACATTGTTAAAGGTTACATACACATTGTTAATGTGACCTTGTTAGAAGATTCACACTAAAGATTAAATGTGATTGCATAAATTCATTTATAAAAGTAAAACAATTAATGTTTCTAGAATTACAAAAATTTACACTTTATTTTTTACATATATGTTTTGGATTAATTCAAATATATATTTTGAAGGGACCCAAAACTGTTTACGGCTGAATTACAAAAAGAAAATCAAAATAAACCATGTCTTACCAAACTAGGGTTGATTAGCCCTATAACCATTATAACAAGAGACAAAAACTTACTTGTCTAGTAGTTCCAGCAACCTAGTAGTAACATAACAAAAAGAACAAAAAAATGCATCACTAATTTTTTCAGCAGACATGACCAATAGCCTAGACCAGAAAACAATATAGACAACAACAAACCAAAATAGAGAAAACATTAAACAAGTTTTTTAAGAATCTTAGTAGACTACATCTCAAGATCCTCAATCCTTTGAAAGGCCATTTTAATTTATGTTGCTCGTGCTCTTGAGCTCCTTAGCAGAAGCTTTTTTTTTCAGGTTCCTACAATTCTCTTCCCCATGCCTTCTTTCTGACTAGCAACTAACTCCTCCTCAAGATCCACCTTAAAAATATGTTTATTATTTTTCTCCAACGTACCATAGAGGCTCTTTAAGCATGATATTATCTACATATATGTTACAATCACCTAATCAATTCAATGTGGATAAAGAACCTTGAGATATTCACAAAGTACTCTTGAGTAATGGCCTCTTGAACATCAATTTGCATGATATTCACCAAGTACACTTGAGGATTGGCCTCCTAAACATAAAGTTGCATAACATTCACTAAGTACGCAAAACTATTCATAAGGTTACCATGGGAACATTCATGGTATGTTTAAGGAACTTAATCCACCATGAAAGATATAATCTATGATGACCTGTTTCAAACATCATAAAATGTCTATCATGATAAAAGGTCTTGGTCTATTTAAGGAACTTAATCCACCATGCAAATTGTAATCTATTATCATATGTTTCAAATATCATAAATATGTTAGATAACTGAGAGGGGGTGAATCAATTATAACCAATTATTATACATGCCTTTAAACACTTTTCAATAAACTTGAACACCTTAACCTTTAATGTCACTATCTCTATAAACAAATCAAACATTCAACATAAACTACCAACAAACTATTAACTTCATATACTGAGTTTTAGTAATAAACTGTAAACATGAAATGAACATGCAACACAATAACATCCACACAATTTAACATAAGTATTTTAATGTGAAAAAACTATTAATAGAAAACCCACCTAGGACTGACAACCCAAAAATTGTACTCTTCTGAAGTGAGCTCTATTAGGAGTCAACCTTGTTAAAGGTTACATACACATTGTTAATGTGACCTTGTTAGAGGATTCATACCAAAGATTATCTAGGCCTTATCTCTCCTAAAATATCTATATAGAGTGGCCTACTCTAAAGAACTTATAAAACATTCAACATAACAAAATATCACCATACAATAGATTTACAATAAGACTTGTTAGGTCCACTCGGTTAAGAGATTTTCTGCTACAATGGTTAGAGAGTAACAATGAAATGATATTCTATCATCTTAAAATAGAATCAATTCCATGTTAAGAGTGTTTAACCCTCTGAGTAAGTGGTCCGGGGTCATGTTAAGTGCCTTGAATGAGTCTTTGCATAGATCTGGTTATTTTTTCCTTGTTTTGCTTCTCTCACTATTTCCAGCCTATTTATGACAATCTACTCTATGAAACTAAAGACTTTGACTTCTGAGTCAAGGATGACCTTTTAGGTCAAGGTAAACCTTGACCTTGCCCTAGGTCAAGGATGACCTCAACCTTGACCTAGGGTAGGGTAGACCTCGTCCCTACCCCCAGGTCTCATTTTCAATTTCTGGGAGTTTTGGGATCTTGGGCTTCAAAAAGTTTCTTTTCTCGCTTCTAGATCGATTGTTTCTAGTTTTAGAATAGTAGACTCTTAAATTACATTTGATTTAGGTCCATTTATAGTTTTTAAGGTAATTAGTATTTAATACTCCCATGTTGGCCTTCTCTAGGAGTTTGTGCCCTAGATCTCTATATAAGGAAGCCTTCTTCCCTCATTTTGACATCTACTTGACTCTAACCTAAGAACACATATGAAGACACATAATGATATCAGATGATCCATGAATGACTACTACCTATGAGCAACTACCTACTTTTCAAGTGAGCAAGCATTCTATCATTCAAGCATTCAAGTTCTCTATTAAAGATCAAGGATTGAAGCATTCAAGCCTTTGAAGGGATTTGGTTCAAGCATGCAAGATTCATCATTCAAACCCTAGATCTAGCCATCATGGTGGAGTGATCTTCCTTAAAGATCCTTTGTTCACCTTCAAGACCTATTCATTCTTTTATTAAGGTGGATACAAAGCATACAATTATGGAGGTTTTAATTTACATTTGTTAATGTTATGTTCAAGCTTTCATATTAATATACTTGTTTACATTTCAAATCCAATTGCATATCTATTGAATATCATAGCATCATTATTAGATTTACTTCTACTACTTACTAGCATTCTTTATTTCAATTCCATTATTAAGGTTGATTCCAAACTAGGATTTGACTAGGGCAAACCCCTCATCCAAACAAATAAACCATTTTTCTTGCAGATTTGAGTGTGGAACAAAAAATTGAAGAGTAGATTTCAATATCCTTCTTCTCAAACTTGCAAGATTTGTAAAAAAAAAAAAATTGTTAGAGTAGTGTTGGTCAAGTTGAATTTTTGGAGTGCAATTACGCACCAAGATAAGATTGTGCCCCACTATCAGGGTCAAGGTTGACCTCCCTTTAATGGGTTTTCTCTATCTTGACATTTCCAATTTGGAACAAGTTGTTGAATTCCCCTAAATTGTACACAAACATCAAAAATCAACATTTTCCAGAGTTAAGGTTAGTATTTGTCTTTTATCTATTTCAGGATTTAAGTATATACCCCTCAAAATAGAAAGACCATTGAAACCCCCTTTCTCCCTATTCTCCATCACATGATCCATTTCCACATTGATCACTTTCTTGTGCTTAATCAATTTGGATCATTTTTTTTTGAAATTAGGGTTAAGAAAGGGAAAACCCTATTATTTCCATTCTTTTCTTATTCAGATATGTCTAGTTTAGTACTACATTTTCTTGTTCAATATTTGTTTATCTCTAAATCTTTCTTTTGTTCATCCTCTTTCTTCCTTCTGCTCCCTTATGTATACACCCTAAAATGGTCACCTAGACTATGGGCCCCCATTAGTCAATTTATCAATTTATCAAATTTTCTGAATCAATGGTTTGCAATATTTTATTGAATCAATTTAAATCAATTTCCTTGATCAAATTTGATTATTTCATTTTTATGGTTGATCATTTTATCCTAAGTTTTATTTAATTAAAAGAAAATCTCTCTTTTAATTAAATAAAATAAGTCCCCATTTAATTAAAAGAAAACCTCTCTTTTAGTTAAATTCATCCACATTTAATTAATTAAGAGAAAAACCCCTCTTTTAATTTAATTAAATATTTCCTATTTAATTAAAAGAACTTGCTCCCTTTTAATTAAATAAATTCCACGTGAAAAAAGAAATGAAATAAATAAAAATTAAATAAATTCCTTTTTCCTTCCCTAATTTAATTCTTTTCCTATTCTCTCATTGGTGGAATTTATGGATCAAATCTATTATCCCATATTGGTTGTGAGAAGCTTCCAACCACCACATTTTTCTTTATAAGGGTGAGCCCTCTTCTCGTTTTTGACATCTATTATTATGCTATTGTTATGCTGCAGGTTTGTAGAGTGATTTTTGGAGAAGGAGTTTGGACATTAAAACTTTTGTGGAGAACTTCTTCCTTCTTTTCTTATTCTCTCTTGCATCCATGGCTTCTATCATGAGGTTTCATCTTTTCATTTTTATATTAGCTTAGATCTTGCATTGTTTTGCATTGTTATCATATAGATTAGTTTGCATTTTCATTTGCATTTATATTTTGATCCTTAAATCTCTCATTTCATGGTGTACTTCCATGGGCACAAACTAGGTCAAAACTGAGGGCCTTCATTACAAACCCTTGCACTCCATGAATAGAGAGCTATGAGCTGCCATTTGAGACCTCATTCTTGAGAAATCTTGGATATAATGACTCATAGAAGTGTGCTTACATTTTAGGCATACATTTTTATATGCTTTTATAGATTCACACTTCATTTGGTGCTTTAAAATTGGATCTAGATTTGCTTTCACACATCTGTTCTCACATAGTAATTAGGCCCTATGAACACTATTTGGGAGATCTTAAGAGACTAAGCTTCATTTGTTTGTTTTACATGCGAAGCTCCTCTTGATGACAGATCCCTTTGTAGGTAGGGAAGGATATTTTTATTATCTCACTATTCCGCGTGGATTTTTTCTCAACATCCATTAGTACTTTCTCTTTTGAGATTGGTGGTGTTTGTTGTTGGATTTTCCAAATAGTTGGTGAGGTGATTTCAAATTAGCATGTCAAGAAATCTTGTTTTCTATGTTTGTGTAAGGTGAAGAGAGTAGAGGAGTATGCTCTATTCCCTTTTGGGCACATCAAAAACCTAGAACCCTTGAATCCAAACTAACTTCTCATGTGGTACAACTTTGTGAGTCTTCCTTGATTAGAGAGGGTTAAACCATAGTGGACATTCCCTTTATTGGGTCAACCACGTGGATGGTACCTTAAGTGGTAATAGTCATTTTTGACGTGGTAGTAGCAACCGTTATATAAAAGTCCTTGTGGGGAAAATCCTTACAGGTGTAGTCTTTTGTTGGGATATTAGATCTCCTCAGTATCTCCGATTGATTAAATTTTTGAAAAATGTCAAAACTCTAGTGCACTGGGATTGGATTTCGCCCACTCTAGATTACAAAAGTTGGAGAGTAGAACATTACTAAGAACCATAGTGTTGCCAAATTTTCTTTTGTAGCACTATGTGCATGATTGGAAAACATTTTGAGAACATACATAGTAGTGGTTCTAGGGATTAGATTGATACATCGACACTATTCTTGTTCATGTGCAAGGTTGCTTTGTCCCTTGCTCATTGTTTGAAGACATTTGCTTGAAATTCCTAATTACTATCTTACTTGCCTAGTTCATGATTAAAAATCTATTGATACACCTAGTTGGACATTTAAAATGAACAAAATCTAAATTCTTGAGTCAAGACTTTATGATCAAATTGCTTTCTTGTCCTATTATTTTCAATCTCCCTAGGTTGATCTAGTTCAAATTAGGTTACTTACCCCATTGTTAGAAGCTTGCTTGCACTTTGGGTTATTATGCTTTGACCTCTTGAATTAGTAATCATTGATTTCAAAAGAGAGCTTGTTTGGAGTTGGTGAGTTAGAGACCATCCTTGCTGAGAAAGATATACGTTGGATTCTTTAATATTACACTTGGAGAGTCTTAGTAATCTCTTGTCCATCCACTTTCATAAAAATTCAATTTCAATTAATTAAAATTTGGGTAAGTCACCCTTCTGGTCCATATGTGCTAGGGTATTCACCCAAAGTTTTGGGCACCTCTTTGGTAGTGTTATTTTATGCCTATTGCAATATTTTATCTTATTATTTCTCTCTTGAACAAGTGAGTGATTTTTCTATCCTAGTTTGGTACCAACGTTTCTTAAGGTTATCCCATCAACTAGTACATTTTCTTTCATGTGGCTTACAAGTGCTATTGCATGTTGCTCAATATTTAAATGAACTCAAATGGTATCAAATTGCACAAAATGACTCTTGGCCTTCTTTCTTCTTCATCTTTCATGTCTTTCTAGTCTTCCATTTCCATTCTTCCTCTTCTTCATGTCTTCTTGATTCTTTTCCTCCTATTAGCATATAGTCTACCTTCTTCTATTCATCCTTTCTCTTCTTCCATGCTTGATTCTTCTACTAGAACCATGGATCTTGAATAGCTTCTTAGATACCATCATTTGAACATAGATGAACTTGACCTCCTTATTGAATTTTAAAAGTGTTGTTACTCCAATAGATATATGGATTCCAACCTTGTGACAAAAATGATGGAAAAAGGGAAGAAATCAGACTTTCTTGATAAGATTATACGCAATATCATATCAAAATATCTCTCTTCCAAATATTCCTTATCTTCCAAGTCTTCTCATGATTCTTCTAAATATCAATCATATTCTTTATCTTCTAAGTCTTATCATGATTCTTCTAAATATCGTTCAGATTCTTCATCTTCTAAGTCTCATCATGATTCTTCTAAATATCATTCATATTCCTTATCTTCTAAGTCTTATCATGATTCTTCTAAACATCATCCAGATTCTTCATCTTCTAAGTCTTATCATGATTCTTCTAAATATCATTCAAATTCTTTATCTTGTAAGTCTTATCATGATTCTTCTAAATATCATCTACATTCTTCATCTTCTAAGTCTTATCATGATTCTTCTAAATATCATTCACATTCTTCATATTCAACGTCTTATCATGATTCTTCTAAATATCATTTGTGTAGGTCTTCACCTACCTCTTCTTCACAATATCATTCTTCTTCTACTTCTACCAAGAGTCTTATTCTTCTTATTGAGACATACCATAATGAACAACATGAAAAGTCTTGTGATATGTCTATCTATAATGCCTATAGTGATAATGATTATGATGATGATGACTATTATATTCATAAGTGTCCTAAAAGTCGTCTTAGTCCTATGCTTGTGCTTAAATAGGATGAGTCATAGATAAATATTGATGGTAATCCATATGACTTGAATCTTGAAAACAACATTGATAAATTTTGTGAACAATACCTAAATGATAAATTTTCATTTTTTGAGGAAGAGAAAGCATTTTTCTGTGTTGAAATAAAACATCAATGGCATAAGAGTTCCTCTTCTAAGAACCCTCATGCTGAAAATAAAGATTACACTCTTGAGCAAGATCATGTTAATATTGAACCTTTGTCTTCTGATGCTCCCCTTCCATCTTCTACTTCCTCCACTATCCATACATCTCCTAAAGATTCTAAGTCTCTCAAATCTTCTACCAATCCTTCATCCAACAAAGATCCTAATGCTTTTCATGTGGTTCCCTATAATTATCTTCAAAGCTTACCTCTTAAAGAAACTCAATCTAACCTTCACTTGGTTGCAAATACTTTTCATAATGCTAAACCTAAAGAGCCTAAGCCTTCATGCACTATAATGCCTACTTCAGCTAGTCCATCATCTATTCCAAAGTCTTCAATACAATTCCAACATGCTTCTTTCTCCTTAGGAGTGGCTTCATGTCAAGAGGACTCTAAAAATGATAAAGAAAATAATATAAAGAAAGATCAAGATCAAGAACCCTCCATGTCATCCAATTATTTTCACAATGTCTTTGATCCATTTCATGGTTCTTTTGATCCTTTGTGCCCTTCTTCATTCATTCCACCATGTCTTAGGTCTTCTTCTAAGCAAGATCAAGCTACTACTTACACTACTGATTTTATTGACAATCAAAATGACCTTAATATAGTTGTGCCTTCCAAATATGATACTTCCATTAAGGTTATTAAAAATAGTGTTGTTACTTCCAATTTTGATCCTATTGAAAATCAAGAGCAACCAAAGATCCTTGTCAAGATCAAAGTCTTCCATCTTCTTGTTCTACCACTCCATGTTCCCTTCCACTTTCTACTCTTCCTAAGTCTTCTCAAGCTTCAAGTACCCCTATCAAAGGAGTTGCTCCTATTCAAGATGTTCATGACCCTATTAAAAATTCTAATGCTCACTCTAAAGATGTTGATGTCTTTGATTTTCATATAGATGTTGATGAACTTATTGATTACCCTTTTGCATCTTCCACATCCATCCTTGGACCTCCTCCACCAATATCAAATGCTTCACATATTCCTTCCATCTTGGGTCCTTATGTCCCTTCACTTTCCCCTCCTAACTCTCCTAATTCATCATCCATCTTGGGTCCTTACATCCCTTCCTCTCTTATCTTTCCTCAAGATCAACATAGATGCATATCCTTGAATCCTTTTTATCCACCCACTTACCTAAACTAGTCATATCATCCTTCTTCTTCTACAAGTCTCATGTGTTTTGGAAGTAACCTAAATGTTCAATACAAGAAAAATAAGCAATTCAAGAATCCATATAAAAAAGAAGACCACCATGTCTCCTCTAATCAACATGGGGGCGTAAAGTCAAAAGAGATATCTAAGAAAAAAATTATAACACAAGTATGGGTTCCAAAATCTATCATTGAAGATATTATCTCTAAATCATCAAAAAGAAATGAAAAGAGGCCTATGGCTATATGGACTCCAAAGTCTCTCTTGAGAGAGTCTAATGTTGAACAGCAATTGAAGTTGACATTTAAACTTCCAAAGAATTCCATTTCATCTTCTTCCAAAAGCATTTTTCCATTCCATGTGCCTAAACCGCAACCTCTTCTATTCACTCACCATATCTCTTCATGTATTCCTTCATTCACATTTTCTCCATCCTCTCACCACCATTCTATTGGAAATGATTGAAAAGATCATGAATGAAGAGTAATGGAACTGGTAAAGAATGTATTCAATCATTGTTTTGTCATTGATGTCAAACTTGCTACTTGCAGGAATGACAATTGCTTAAGTCATCCAAATATTATCAATTTGTTGATTATCAAGGAGGTGGCAATCAATAAGATGTAACTAGATTACCTAGAGAAAGGTTGAAGTTATGATGCTGTAATGAAGTATAAGGATTAGTTAAGTCATTGATGAAATAGTGTATTGATGACATACTCTAAGACATAGAGGATGGACACACTGAGACACATCAAAAGATGTAAGGATTAACTAAGTTCGTTGGAGAGAGCCAAGCTAGCTAGTTAGTGCCGAACAGATTCTCAATTGAAGCCACGCAAGTTCAACTTAGTATTTGTTGAGTGACTTCAAGTGTTGAGCAAGATACAGGAGCCAAGTGATATTTAAGTGCAAAGCAACACAAAGTTTCTTCAGGTGTCGAGCGCCATTAAAATAACAATAGAAGCCGACTAACACAGAAGGAGTTGAGCATTAGTAAATCAATGATGTCGAGTTTGCCAGATCAACAGCAATAAGTTTTTTACATCAAATTTTATGAATTAGTTGGATGATAAGGATGATGAGTAGATGTCACAGAATTTTATGTAAACCATGCAAACCAATTCAAGGTGAATGCTAATGGATTTATCATGAAGTTTCTAGAAGAAACAATTTGGAGGGGAAAAAATACCATTTTCTTAAGATCAAATTAAGATTTGAGCAGGAAATGAAGAACCAAACTTCTTTATAAGGAGTTACAGGTTAGAGATCAAATGCGCATGTGAGAGAGGGAGTTGGTCTTAAGTGTGGTCATGTGAAGAAACCAAGAGGAGTAAGAACAGAGCATCAAGACTCTGAGTTGATCAAATGATCATGGAGTGCATTGGCATAATGAGTGGAAGAACTCAAGGAGACAGATCTTGAAGGGTGAACAAGTTGTCAGCACTACGAGGGAGGAAAGCCAAGCAAAGAAAAGGAATAAAGAGCAATCTGAAATTTGCAAGGTTGAAGTTGCAATTTGTATCAGGTCAAAACCCTTCTAATACTTTCTTAGCATTGTATTAGATATTGAAATCCTACATTGCTAGGTTAGCCCAATAGCTAGGTGGATAAGCCTCAGGAAAAGGATAAAGAGATCCTCGGGAGAAGGATAAAGAGATCCTTAGGAGAAGGATAAGAGATACTTAGGAGGGATGAAATATTCTTTTGAGAAGGTGACTATAAATCCCATGGACTTGGGTGAGCCTAACAACTCTATGTAAATCCTTTAATAGGGTGACATTCCAAGTTGAATGTTCTTAAGTCCTCTAACAGGGCACACTCCTAACAGGGTGTAGAAATTCTTTAACAGGGTCACATTTAATAGTGTGGTGTAGCCTTTAATAGGGCAGGCCTTTAACAGGGCAGACCATCAGAAATGGTTGAAATCAATTGTGCAATTATTCATTGGGTATCATCCCCACCCCAGTTTTACCTTCTTATTCCTAGAGGGTTTCTAGGTCATCAAAATCCTTAGTGTTATGGTGTGATGCATGTTTACTTTTCATGATTGCTTAATGTATAATTGCATGCATGATAAGAAAGAAGAAGGATAGCACTTCTGATTCACTCTTGTTTAGTTAGAAAGTTTGAATTGGATATCATTGGACCTTGGATAACTGATTCACCCCCCCTCTCAGTTATTCTAAAGAATTCTAACAATTGGTATCAGAGCACACTACTAATTTGTTTCAAGGTACTAGCAGCAGGAAGATCAAGATGTCCAAGAGAGAAGTTCCTAAGCTAAACAAAGACAACTTGTTGCATGGCAAAGTCTGATGAAGCTACACCTTGGATCAATAGGTGACTATGCATAGACCTCAATCACATTTGATCATGTAGACCCTGCATGACCCCTCACTGTAGATTACATGAGCAAGAAAAAGGAGCACAATCAAGCGATGTTAGATATTGCTTCAGCACTAAGCTATGTTAAGTATGATGATATCAATGGATGAGATATTGCACATCAGATGTGGGAAACATTGTGAAGAATCTATGGAGGAGATGATAATGTCAAGAGATCCAAAAGAGAAAGCCTAAGAGGAAAGTTTGATGACATGAAAATGGAAGAAGGAGAGAATGTTTCTCAATACGGTGCAAGGATGAAAGTAGTAAGTGCCATAAGAAGTCTAGGAGGATAGTTAGCAAAAGAAACAGTATGTAACAAATACTTGAGAACTTTGCTTCCCATCTATGCTATAAGAGTATCAGCCATTCAAGAACTAAGGTGTGTACCAAGAAATGCATTATTATTTGAAGGAATAATTAGAAGACTCCCTACCTTTGAGCTATCCAAATTTGATAACTACTAGCTAGAAAAATTTGAATCTACATTCAAAGCCAAGATTACATTAACAGACAACGAGGAGATGCAAACAAAGAAGAAGAGTGGAAAAGGAAAGTATGTATCTAGTGACAGTAGCACTAATGAAGATGATGTGGACCAATTGGAGGCATTACTAGCAAGAAGATTTCACAAAGGAAGAGGCAAATTCAAAGGTAAGTTGACAATCATTTGTTTCAATTGTAATGAAGTTGGTCACATTGCAACCAGATGCACACAAAATAAAAATTACAAGGGTGGAGGTAACTTCAAGAACAAGAAAGAGGACAATAAGGACTACAAAGGTAAAGGCAAAAGATGCTACATTGTTGAAGAAGACTCTGACAAGAATGATGATGAAGTAGTCTATGTGGGTATGAAAGATGAATCAGATGAAGATGAAGCAACTACCCTGGTAACCTGCATGAACAAGAATGATAGATGGATCATAGATAGTGGATGCTCTCATCAAATGACTAGAGATAAAAGTAAGTTTATTTTCTTTACTCAATATGAAGGAAATAGTGTTAGATTTGGTAACAATGCACCATGTCAGATCAAAGGGAAAGGTAGTATCAAGCTTACTGAAAAGATATCATGTGATAATGCATACTATGTTGAAGGCCTGAATTATAACTTGTTAAGTGTCTCACAGTTAGGAAACATAGGATGTAAGGTTGAATTTGAAAAAGGAGTTGCTAAGATCTATGATTCTTAAGGAAATCTAATAGGAAAAGGTGATCAGACTAAGAGTAATTTATTTTACCTTGACATGGAAGATGTTTCTTGTCTCATTGTTCAAACTGATGACATATGGTTATGGCACAAGAGGCTATGTCATATAAATTTTGACAATTTGATAAGCATCAGCAAAATGAAGAAAGCCAGAGGTCTACCAAAGTTAAAGAAACCTGATAACACCATGTGCAAACAATGCCAACTAGGGAAGATGACCAAGTCAACTTTCAAAAGCAAGGCTTATACTTCTAATGAAGTATTAGAGCTAGTTCATACTGACTTGTGTGGTCCTATTGAAGTAAAAAGCTACAAAGGTGACAAATACATAATGCTATTTGTAGATGACTGTCCAAGGATGATGACAGTCATGTTCCTAAAAGTAAAATCAGATGCATTTCAAATGTTCAAATGGTACTTGGCCAAAGTAGAGAAAGAGACTAGAAAGAGCCTAAAATGTCTCAGATCTGATAGAGGAGGAGAATTCACATCAAGAGAATTTGAAGAGTTCTACACTGAAAGAGGAATCAAAAAGCAGACATCAGCACCTAGGACTCCACCTCAGAATGGTATAGCAGAGAGAAGGAATAGATCAATTATTGACTGTGCCAGAACCTTAATGATGGAGAAAAACATTGCAGTTAGGTACTAGAGAGAAGCTGTAAGTATTGTAGTCTACACACTCAATAGAGTTCAAGTCAAGAAAGTTACAAATGCAACACCTTTTGAATTATGGTATGGGCATTCTCCTAATATAAAACATTTCAAAATATTTGGGTGCAAATGCTATATATAGAAAGAGTCTATAAATGGAAATTTTGATGCAAAGAGTGAGGAAGACGCAGTTCTTGGTTATTCTACTAGAAGCAAAGCTTATAAGTGTTTGAATGTTAACACTAACAAAGTAGTAGAAAGCACAAATGTGAAGTTTGATGAGCTTGCAGAAGTTCAAAGTGTTGAGAATATGTAGTACCTGCCCCTGGTTCACATTTTGTTATCATTGTTGAACTCTTTTAGAACTAGTTTTATGATGTTGGTTAGCAACATTCTATTGAGACCATCAGATATTGTGCTATAGATTTAGTTAAAACATGATGAGATTACTTGGTACTCTACATTTCATGTATGTATGATGATTATTTTTAGTGTTCACAATTATTGATGATGATTATTACATTGCTTTTAATTATTAATAATGATTAGTAAGATGATTTATTACCATATGTGCTTTCTTATGGATACTTACCCCATACTTGCATGTGTATGGTGTGCGTGTTTGCCTTGCGTATTTGCTTTTGTATGGCGTGTTTGATGTGGTTAAGAAAGGGAGTCGTAGTCACCTGCTAGTCGGGATCTACACGATGCACCACTTCCTACCATTGTCTGTTTAGTTTAGAATATATTGTGTTTGTACATGCATAGTTTTTATGCAGGTTGCAGGTACCGGGTATCGACTTCCCTGAATTGCCAAGATGAGCATACCCTGTCATATTATCTCAATGATAAGAGAGGGGAGATAAATTCTCAAGTCCAAATCCCAACCCTTTGAGCCATTTGTCCTAATTGGAAAATTAGGACAAATATCTGAGTTGAATACCCATCGAATGTGTCGGATGACATATTTCGTGATTTTTAACCCTTTAGATTTATTTTGTATGATTTGTTCTATGATGGGTTTTCATATTTTATCTTGGAGGTCTATGGTGAATTTTTCATTGATTAAGTCTTAATAAATAGATTTAATTAATAAATTATTTATTTGAAAAAATTAATAAAATATCATGATCTTTGATATTTTGATTGTAATTAATTAAATGTGAATTATTGGAGAAAAAGAATTAAATAAAAGAAAATTAGAAATTAAAATTAATAATAATTATAAAATAATAATAAAGTAATAAATAAAATAATAATAATAAAAGTTATAAAATTTAAATAGAGATTATTAAAAAGTAAATTGGAGTTATAAGCTTGCATGGGAATTAACATGTGTCAACAACACGGGGGTTAGTGTATCAATTAAGCACAAGGTGTATACAATTCTATGACTCATCAAAAAAGAATTGGAAAAGACCCATGCTTAGTTGGTGACACCTTTCAGCTGTTTCAAGAAGCAATTCAAAAGTTTCTTGAGAGCTCTTTATATTCAGGCATTCATAGAAGCTTAGGGAGGGGGTGGAAATCAATTGGAGCATTGGAGGACTCAAGAACTCTAAAGAAGGGAGCTTGCTTTGCGAGTTTTCTGAGGAAGAGCGAATTAGAATCAAAACCTGAGTAGATTCTTGTGATTTTTTTTTATGCTATTTCCGCATCATGCATTCATGTCTTCTTCGTGTCTTCCATATGTCTTCTGAAGAATTTCATATTTTTATTGTATGCATTTTCAATTTGGGCAATTAAATTTATTTGAGAAGTTTATATGCATGAATTTTAAAAAAAAAAAACAGGTTTGGGTTCGAATTAGAATCAAATTGAAATAGATTTGAAAATGGTTTCAAGATTTATGGTCAAATCCATTAGTGAAATTATTGGATAAATTTAGAGAACAATTACCTTTTAAGAAGAAATTTTTAATTGTTCTATCGCTGCCCTTTGGATAGACCCGAACTCAGTCATTCATAACTTTTTATCGTAGTCGAATTTATTCGATCGCTCCGGTCAGAAGTGGCGCAACTTGACCCTCTCCAACATATTTAAATTTTAGTCCGATCTAATGGTTCATTAGGGAGATATGGCCATTGTACTGGGACTATTTTATTCAAGGACAGATATTTCTTCATTTCTCAAAGCCAAGAGTTCTTTATACTTAAACTTCATAAAAATAATATATCAAAGCATGGAATGGATTAAAAATATTATTGCAAACTTCTCTTATTAGAATCTTATTAATATGCATTAGTTTTATATGGTTTATTATCTAATCTAATTAAATCAAATTTAATTAGGATTAGTTAATAGTAGAAGAAGTGTAATTAATTATTAGTCAATCTAAGTAAATAAATTTTTAAATGAGAAAAAAGATTTTTAATATAGTTTATATAGTGGACTTTTTGTAATGTATATTAAATACTATTTAATATATATTAAATAATTTAGAGATGGTAATTTTATATTACGTTTTTAAATGAAGAGACTTTAATGATAATGGATTAAGATTTAATTAACATGAAGTCACTATTATAACATTG
This sequence comes from Cupressus sempervirens, assembly GCA_028749045.1. Lineage (NCBI taxonomy): Eukaryota > Viridiplantae > Streptophyta > Pinopsida > Cupressales > Cupressaceae > Cupressus > Cupressus sempervirens. The sequence continues at coordinate 491,879,789 of CM053791.1, read as the reverse complement.
TTATAATTTGAATTACTATGGTATTATTAATACGTTATACATTATTAACTAAATTATTGATATACCTTAATGGTATTAAGAGTTAACTAATGAAGCTTATGTAAAGTTCTCTAAATCGATTAATAATAGTTTTGATGAGTTTATTATTTATTAATGTTTGTTGGGACTAACAAACTATTAATAAATAATAGTGTAAATAGTTTAAATAGTTATCAATTTATACGATCAGAGTTAATTTAGAGGAGATTAGTTAATGATTGAAGTACTGTAAAAGATATTAATCAAATTGAATTGGTTAATAATTTGGAGTATTAATTAATTGAATTATCGTACATAGGGGAAACTTATTTGAGATAATAACACTTGGTATTGAGGATTTATTATAACTTGTTATTATTAAAATAAAATGGAAACATTGTTGAAAGAATGACGAATGTGGTCATTATAGATTTATTAATAAGATTTCCAATATAGCTTGTTACTAAATATTAACAAGTTATTATTATTGAACTATGAATATGAATATTTGTGTACTAAATTATAGATGACTTTTAACTTACAAAATTATAGTTAGTTATTAATCAACTGATATTAATTGGAATGTTGCCTTGGATATGTAATTATTAATTAAATTAATTAGAGTTAATTAGATTTAATTAATAATCAAGTTATGTAATAGTGTTTTAATTGATATGCTAATATTGATTCCTCTAGCAAAGTTGTGAAGTATTTATATCGAAGTTGATAAGTCGTACTCTCATGACTTGAATAACGACCTTAGATGTTTTAATGGTGAGACTTAGTATTATTGAATTGGAAACTATTAGATGTTAATAGATCATGGATGGTGTACCTATGTTAATTGTTTGATTTAATTGATCATTTTGATAAAGTTATAATTCTTATTAGTTTGATAATTGGTTCTTTTATAAATGAATAATTATCCTTGATTTATGAAGGAGAGTTAATCAATTAGAATATGGATCTTAGAAAGTAATTTAATTAAAGGTCAGTGATGATCAGTTTAATGAGTAAATAACTATCCTTAAGTTATTCTTAAAATAATGTTATCGGGGAACAATTGGGTTGACTTGTAGGTCAAATGATGAAACTTAAGACACTTGAAAGTATACTTGCATACAGAAAACTAGAAACTCCTACACATTATTCAACTATGTGAATTTAGTAAACCAAAACATGTGTTTGCATCGTGTATTCTATATGCTTCTTGTTTTGGGTTTTGGGTTGACTAGTGTTGACCAGTCCTAGGTTGTTACCAGAGGCTCGGGGGTTATGAGATGTGATGGCATGTTGATCTTATTTGGTCTTGATCTTTATAAGCCCAACCATGGTTATGTGATTGTATGCTCTATGAAATATTTGTATTTGTTTTTCAGCCTTCATGTGTGAAGCTGAGATGTATATATATCTGAGATGCTTGAGCTAATCATTTTTGAGTCATCGATCAGTTATCCTTGGATTACTTTCTAGTCGCCATGATGGGACTGAAATGTGGATTTATTTCTTGATGATGTCATGTTGTGACATGTTTGACTCAACCATTTTGGAGTCTTCGATCGGTATGATTTTGAGATATTCTTGGTTGCTTGTTGAAAACCATTTATCTTGAGATATATTTTGGTTATTGAGAACCAATTGATACTTATGATTATCAGTGATGCCTTCAGTTGCCAATAGAGAACTATTGTGGTCATGATTTTTTATGGATGCTTTTTCAGATGCTCATGGAGATTTGATGATTCTTATTATGGATATTTGATGTTTTTATGCATATTTGATGATTTTATTATGGATTATCTTTTATGATTTTGAGATTTATGATTTCATGAGCTTAGGGTAGGTAATCTACTTGTAATGTCGGAAAGTGGCTTGCAATGGGGGTCGGGGCCCTAAGTGGCTACCAGGGTAACTCATTGTAAGTTTGGTTAATAAGTGATAACATTTACACACTAAATGGGGATTAAATGAACTTAAAAAGATAATTGTTTTGATGTTCTCGCCCATGCCTTGAGTGCTTGTGCAGGCTAGGATGGGAGTAGTGAGAATGCATGGTTGCGACTGTACATTCTGTAGTATGCCTCGTTAGTATGAGAGGATACTAGTGGTCGCATGAGATCAGTATGGACCCGTGGAGTTTAGCTAACTGCCAGGGTAACTTGTACGTGATAAATGTGATGACACTTTCTCGCTTGCAGAGTAGGTTTCCTACATGTCTTTGTGTGCCTCTGAGAATTAGATGTCGGTTTTGTGTGTTGGAACCTTTGAGTTAGTATACTTTTAAGATTCCTGAACTTTTTATGCTATGAGTATTGATATCCTGTTTGGGACTTGAGATTATCTCCTTAGCACGATGGGAGTGGACCACTTAGGTACCACGCGGTCAGGTGGTAGTGTATTTTCACTCTTATCATTTGAGATCCATCCAAGACACTATAGCTAGAGTATCCTTGGTTGGTATTTATTCTTCATTATGTTCTTGGAGCATTATGATAGATAATATACCTTATGATGGATGTATTTACTGGTATGTTTCTTATATTGATGATTTACTTTACTTTGCATATGTTAGTTGATGATTTATTATGCTTTACTTTGCATGTTCGTAGGATGTTTTAGGAATGACATTCCTACTATGTTAATACTGATGATCTCTTCGGTGCTTTGGAATGTTACGCACAGAGGGATGGCTAGGATCCACGATGGTCTAATGATGCTATTTAAAGTTGGGAGGAACCGTGCACTTAGTTAATTATGTTTGATCTTTTATGATGATGTATCATGTATGATTTGTGGTTTTATTTATGTTATTTCATCATAGATTAATATTGGATGATGATGTACTTTATTTACACAGATGTATATTCTTTTAAGCTTTTCATACCCTGTGATATGTACAGTTGATGATTGAGCTAAACTAAAATATAATTACAAAAGGACACTTGTATATTGTTTAAGTACATTGGATGTATCATTGTTATTTCATAAGGATGGGATGTTAGATGAATAGTTAATTTAGATGTGATACAACGTTAAGGGATCTTTAAATAATGTAGCCTGTTATGTATATATGTTATGTTTATTTCCATTTGAATTGTTTCTATTGCTTCCGCAAATGTTATGAATGGTTTTATCTTTCATATTTTTAAATAAATAAAAAATTGTTTGGAAAACTTAGTAAAATTCTTTGGATCCCTTGGCGGAGCATTACAGAATACAAGAAAGCAGAAGAATACAAGACTTTTGTATACTTTTATGAAGGTATACTTAATAATGGTGAAGTTGCAACTCAAAATGACAATCAACAACAAAATCCAGCATCTGCTGAGTCACAGACAGTGAATGCCGAATAGCAGACACATTCAGAAGTCAAGCTGTAGAATACAAAAAATATTCATTCAGACTCTGAGAATAGCCAACATGAAGGAAATGAACAAATACCTGATGAAAATATGCATGAAGATTCAGATTTTGAAAGAGACAACATGCAAACAAGAAAAGAACCAGTACTGGCAAAGTATGTGAAAAGATATCATCCTGCAGATCAAATTATTGGAAACAAAGAGGTAGGACCAATGACAAGGAATAGACTCAGAAGTGAAATATGTCTACTCAAAAAAATGGAACCAAAAATAGTAAGTGAAGCCATAAAAGATGATGACTGGTACAATGCTATGAAAGAAGAAATAGAACAAATTGAGAAGAACAAGACATGGACCTTAGTCTCAAGGCCAACTGACAAGAATGTAATTGGAACCAAGTGGGTGTTTAGAAACAAGTTAGATGAGAATGGAGAAATCACAAGGAACAAGGCAAGACTAGTCTGTAAAGGGTATGCACAAGAAGAAGGACTAGACTATAGAGAAACTTTTGCTCCAGTTACCAGAATGGAAGGAGTAAGGACCTTACTGGCATATGCAGCCTTCAAAGAATTTAAAGTCTATCAAATGGATGTTAAGTTCGCATTTTTGAATGGTATACTTGAAGAGGAAGCCTACATAGAGCAACGAGAAGGTTTTGTTGATGAGAAGAACAAAAATAAGGTATGCAAATTGCATAAGGCTCTATATGGATTAAAGCAAGCCCCTAGAGCTTGGTATGAAAGACTTCACAAGTATCTAGTACAAATAGGATTTGAAAGAACTAATGATAACAGCAACATGTACATCAAATCAGAAGAAGGTAAGAATATTCTTATATCTGAAATATTTGTGGATGACATAGTTTTTGGGGGAAAGGAAGTACTTTGCAAAAATTTTGCTAACAAAATGAAACATGAGTTTGAGATGTCAATGTTTGAAAAAATCAAATTCTTTGTAGAATTGCAAGTACATCAACTAAAACATGGTATATTTGTGACACAATCAAAATACATCAAGGAGATACTCAAGAAGTTTGGATTAGAAGATTCTAAACCTATCAGCACACCAATGGCAACCGGACATAAGCTATCCGAAAATGATGAATCAGCTGAAGTCAATCAAACAATGTATAAATCCATGATTGAAAAACTACAATATGTTGTACATAGCAAACTAGACATAGCATTAGTAGTTGGAATAGTGGCTAGATTCTCTGCTAATCCTAGAGAAAATCATATCATGGCAGTAAAAAGGATAATGATGTATCTCAAAGGAATTGATGATTTTTGCCTATATTACAAAAAGAATGAGAAGTTTGAGCTCAATGCATACACAGACGTAGATTGGGGAGGCAACATTGATGATAGGAAAAGCACAAGTAGAGGAGCATTATTCTTAGGTAAAAGGCTAGTTACTTGGACTAGCAAGAAACAAACATGCACATATCAGTCCACTGTAGAAGCAAAATATGTGGTAGCAGCAGTCAATTGCACAAACATTGTGTGGCTCAAATATCTATTGAAAGGAATGAAAGAAGACGTAACCAAGCTTGTGATACTGTATTGTGATAATACAAGTGTTATAAACATATCCAAGAATCTAGTAATGCATGCAAAAACCAAGCATATTGCAATCAAGTATTACTATATTAGAGAATTGGTGAAAGACAAACAAGTGAAGATGGAGTACATTCACACAAAGGAACAAACTGTAGATATCTTCACCAAACCATTGTCCAAGGATCCTTATGAATACCTTAGAGGCAAGTTGGGGGTAATGCCCCTAACTCAAGTAGTCTGAAGGAACACAGAAGCTGCCCTGCATCAATAGGAGTAGAACATTGAAATATCAAAAGAGTGATGCAGAGGATGACAATAGGAATAGAAATTCCAGATCAGTCACAAGCATGGTGACAGGAGGAGAAAACATGAAGATGCAAAGCTTATATGTAGTATGTTGAAGATGCTACATCTTTGGCATTTATGTCAAAGAGGGAGATATGAGAAATTGATCAAAGAAAGGTAAGAGGGAGATGTATATGTATGAAAGCAGAGATGACAGAAGGAGATTCAAAAGAAATAAGAATCAGCAAGCAGCTATGAAGGATCAGGAATACAAAGTAAGGATGCAGTAGTTCAGAGGGAGAAGTAGAACAAAGGATTCAATTTGTATCAGTCTGTATGTAATTTTGGTGGTAACTAAGTTGATCAATTGATCAGTTTGGTTTGCCATCAATACCAAAGAAGGAGATTGTCAAAAATGATTGAAAAGATCATGAATGAAGAGTAATGGAAATGGTAAAGAATGTCTTCAATCATTGTTTTGTCATTGATGTCAAACTTGCTACTTGCAGGAATGACAATTGCTTAAGTGATCCAAATACTATGAATTGATTGATTATCAAGGAGGTGGAAATCAATAAGATGTAACTAGAGTACCTAGGGAAAGGTTGAAGTTATGATGTTGTAATGAAGCATAAGGATCAATTAAGCCATTGATGAAATAGTCTATTGATGACATACTCTAAGACACAGAGGATGGAAACACTGAGACACATCAAAAGATGTAAGGATTAACTAAGTTCGTTGGAGAGAGCTGAGCTAGCTAGTTAGTGCTAAACAGATTCTCAATTGAAGCCGAACAAGTTCAAGTTAGTATGTGCTGAGTGACTTCAGGTGCCGAGCAAGATACAGCAACCGAGTGATATTTAAGTGTCGAGTCTTCAAGTACCAAGTGCCAGTAAAATAATAATAGAAGTCGAGTAACACAGAAGGAGTCAAGCATCAGTAAATCAATGATGTCAAGTTGTTGCATTATTTGTTAAGTCAAAGATTCACTAGGTCAGCAGCGATAAGTTTGTTACATCAAATTTTATGAATTAGTTGGATGATAAGGATGATGAGTAGATGTCACAGAATTTTATGTAAACCATGCAAACCAATTCAAGGTGAATGCTAATGGATTTATCATGAAGTTTCCAGAAGAAACAATTTGGAGGGAAAACAATACCATTTTCTCAAGATCAAATTAACATTTGAGCGAGAAATAAAAAATGAAACTTCTTTATAAGGAGTTATAGGTCAGAGATCAAATGCACATGTGAGAGAGGGAGTTGGTCTTAAGTGTGGTCATGCAAAGAAACCAAGAGGAGTAAGAACAGAGCATCAAGACTCTGAGTTGATCAAATGATCATGAAGTGCATTGGCATAATGAGTGGAAGAACTCAAGGAGACAGATCTTAAAGGGTGAACAAGTTGTCAGCACTATGAGGGAGGAAAGCCAAGCAAGAAAAGGACTGAAGAGCAATCTAAAATCTGCAAGGTTGAAGTTGCAATCTGTATCAGGTCAAAACCCTTCTAATACTTTCTTAGCATTGTATTAGATATTGAAATCCTACATTGCTAGGTTAGCTTAACAGCTAGGTGGATAAGCCTCGGGAGAAGGATAAACAGATCCTCAAGAGAAGGATAGAGAGATCTTTAGGAGAAGGATAAGAGATCCTTAGGAGGGGGATAGGAGATCCTTAGAGAGGGATGAAAGTTTTTTTGAGAAGGTGACTGTAAATCCATGGACTTGGGTGAGCCTAACAGCTCTATGTAAATCCTTTAACAGGATGACATTCCAAGTTGAATGTTCTTAAGTCCTCTAACATGGCACACTCCTAACAGGGTGTAGAAATCCTTTAACAAGGTCACATTTAACAGTGTGTTGTAGCCTTTAACAGGGCAGGCCTTTAACAGGACAGACCATCAGAAGTGGTTGAAATCAATTATGCAATTATTTAGTGGGTATCATCCCCACACCAGTTTTACCTTCTTATTCTTAGAGGGATTTTGGGTCATCAAAATCTTTAGTGTTATGGTGTGATGCATGTTTACTTTTCATGATTGCTTAATGTTTAATTGCATGCATGATAAGAAAGAAGAAGGATAGCACTTCTAATTCACTCCTATTTAATTAGAAAGTTTGAATTGGACATCATTAGACCTTGGATAACTAATTCACCCCCCCTCTTAGTTATTCTAAAAAATTCTAACACATTCAAGGTGTGTGTTGATGTTGATCTTACCTTCATTTCCATTTTCCAATCTCACTCACTTTGCATGAAGCCATATCCTCCATTTTTGTCTTCCATTTTCCTTTCCCTATTAGCATCTTTGAGCATATCATTTCAACTCTTTTGCATGCCATGGTTTAAACTTTCAAGGAGCATTATCTAAAAATATTGACTTCTTCCAAAAAATTCAAAAAAATTGAAAAAAAGAAAGAAAAATAAAAATGTACCTTAGTGAAAACCTGGTAATCAGGCACCTTGGTAGCAAAAATAAAGAGAAATAAATTTGTCCTATGGTGAAAACCACTCCCTTATGGTGCATTGGATAAGTACCATGATGAAAACCTGACAATTAGGCATCATGCATAGTTCTTCTACATCTTTCATCCATTCTGTCTTCTCTCTTTAATCTTGACAATGTTGACCTATACACAAACATTTGGCTATCTTGTGAGCTATCTTATGATTATCTTATTTTCATTCATTTCATGTTTAGCCTTCATATCTATTTTCCTCCATTCATTCTAGTCTTTTGCTATCCTTTTCTCATTTACCCCTTTAGTCTTGATATAATAAAAAAGAGTAAAATATAATGCTATGAAGCCTCTTAACATGTCTACTCCTTTGGATTGCATCTTTCCCACTTTTACATTATGTTTTCATGAATTATCTTATGTTGGCATTTCATTTCTTGTCCAAAAGTGCTTTACATGACAATATTTCCCTAGCTTGGGTACTATTGAAGAGTTTTCCCTTGAGGATTTCTTCCCTTTATTCTCCTTCATTCTCTTGTCTTTCATTTTTTCCACTAGCTTGCTAATCACTCTTGTCCTCCACCTTGCTAGACATTGGGATTGCATCATGTGATCTTGCTTGAGAGTTTGGTCCTTGTTTTTGTCTGGGGGCATTGTATTTATTTATTAATATTGAAAAAATACAAAAAAAAATGATATATTTCAAACATCCAAAAAAATGATATATTGTGAAAATTCTAAAAATTGAAAAATGTCTTGAAAAATGATCATCTTAGTAATAAGTGCTTTGATGTATCTTCAAAAAAAATTATATATTCCAAAAATACAAAAAAATCAAAAAAATTCAAAAATTCAAAAAAAAATAGAAAAAGTGCCTTGGTGAAAACCTAGAAACTGGCACCTTGGTAGCAAAAATACAAAAAAAAATCTAAAAAATCCTTTAAAATTTTTTTTAAAAAATTCAAGTGGTGAAAACCTAGAAATAGTTTCAACACTTATTGGTTTGGTCTTACCCAGTTTCATCATGCCATCTTACCTACTTGCAAGCATTTGATCCTTATCCTCAGAACTCAGTATCAATTAACACACTTAAATTTTTAAACACAACACTTAATGCTTGACTTATGTCATGATATTTTCTTTCTGTGCTGATTGTTATTGATTTTCGTTGAGTGTCCTTGTCTGATAAGTCTCTTTGGGATGCATAGTTAGAGGACTTGGGGCATGGGGCATATTTTTATTTGTTTTCTACTTGTGGGTGTGGTCTTGAAACTCTAGAGTGTCTCTTGTTGTCCCCTTGAAACACTTAGGAGATTTTAGGCATCATCCTTGATTGCTTTTGCACAACCATTCTTATGAATCCTGGCATCTATACTTTGATGCGAGCATGGTTTTGCTACATTAAATTGGGTAAGCTAGCATTGAAGTCATCTTGACCTTTATGTCTTTGATGCTTATGTTAGAATCTTTCCACATTCCAATCTGATATAAATCACATTCATATCTTCATAGTTGCATTTGTGACTAGTGATGATTGTGTGATTTTTTGATGTCTATTAATAATGGCCCAATGATGAAAATAAGTTCCTTTACATTCTCTAATGATTGATGAACACAAAATCCTATGTTACAGTTGTTCTTTTGCAAGTACACTATTGCATTTTCATGTAGCTTGCATTGTTAGACTTCATGTTAGTTTGCATTTTTAGGCTGCATTATGAGTTTGAGAGGGTTTTCCCTTCATCTTTCTTGTGGACTTTTAATCAATTGTGGTCACGTTTTTTTATCTTCTTTTGTGATCTCAATCGAAATTTTTATCTTAAACAGTTGATTGATTTTGGAACACTCTACTTCTTACGAAAAATTTTCTTTTCTTTTTTCTGTTTCTTTCCATATCTTCCACATTTCTACCTTCCATTCACTTCTACCCCACTTTTTTTCTTCTAATTCAACTTTGGGGCATCATATTTCATGCTTAATGATCTACCTTGGTCCTGTGATTCTTATATCTTTCATCTTACATCATAAACTTTATATTTTGTTTGATTTGATCAAATTTATCAATATGTTGTTTCTCCTCTATCTCATTTTGATTTCAATCATGAGAGGGTAGTACTTATCAACTTCAATCCTTGATTCAATTGTTTCGTGATCTCAAATTGATCTTACACTTCAATTTCTTTCTTTGACTACATCTGTTGCCAAATCGATCAAACATTAGTCAAAGAGGGGCAAATGTATGCACCCTAAAATGGATATCCTAGACTATGGCCCCCCATTATTCAATTTATCAATTTATCAAATTTTCTGAATCAATGGTTTGCAATATTTTATTAAATTAGTTTAAATCAATTTCCTTGATCAAATTTGATTATTTCATTTCTATGTTGATTATTTTATCCTAAGTCTTATTTAATTAAATGAAAATCTCTCTTTTAATTAAATAAAATAAGTCCCCATTTAATTAAAAGAAAACCTCTCTTTTAATTAAATTCATCCGCATTTAATTAATTAAGAGGAAAACCCCTCTTTTAATTTAATTAAATATTTCCTATTTAATTAAAAGAACTTGCTCCCTTTTAATTAAATAAATCCCACGTGAAAAAGGAAATGAAATAAATAAAAATTAAATAAATTCCTTTTTCCTTCCCTCATTTAATTCTTCTCCTATTTTCTCATTGATGGAATTTTGTCTCACGTGGATCAAACTCTATTATCCCATATTGGTTGTGAGAAGCTTCCCACCTCCACATTTTTCTTTATAAGGGAGAGCCCTCTTCTCATTTTTGACATCCATTATCATGCTATTGTTCTGTTGTAGGTTTGGAGAGTGATTTTCACAGGAATTTGGACATTAAAGCTTTTTGTGGAGAACTTCTATCTTCTTGTCTTATTCTCTCTTGCATCCATGGCTTCTATCATGAGGTTTCATCCTTTCATTTTCATATTAACTTAGATCTTGCATTGATAGATTAGATCTTGCTTTCATAGATTAGATCTTGCATTGTTTTGCATTGTTATCATATAGATTAGTTTGTATTTTTATTTGCATGCATATTTTGATCCTTGAATCTCTCATTTCATGGTGTACTTGCATGGGCACAAACTAGGTCAAAATTGAGGGCTTCCATTACAAACCCTTGAACTCCATGAATAGAGAGCTATGAGCCACCATTCGAGACCTCATTCTTGAGCAATCTTGGATATAACGACTCATAGAAGTGTGCTTACATTTTAGGCATACACCTTCTAGCTAATCCACCCACTTATACATCAACTTATCTCTTCTCTTGCTTGATCTTCACAATGTAGATCAGCTCACTTATCCTCTAGCCATCAATCTTCTTCTTCAACTTGATAAGAAACAATGACCAATGTGTTCATTCCTTAAATAGAAAAAAAAATTCTACTTCCCCAAATTCTTCCATATTTTTTCACTTAATCACAATCGTCTAATCTTCATCTAGCTTAGATTCATTGAATCTAGACACTTGGGTATCACACCCTCACCTTGAATTTTGTGCTTCAATTCAAATCATCATTAATCTCCTTCATCATAACTTAGTTGAATTTCTCCATCCATTGATCTCATAGCTAACTTCACCCTTATCTTTGAAACTTTTCAAACAATCTTAATTTTTATCAAATATTGGCCTCGGATTAATTCTTTATCAGAATTATTCTTCCTTTCCTTGCTTGGTTAACACTACACTTTTCTCAGTTAATATTAGTCTCAGTTAACATTGTTCTTTCTCGGTCAATGCTAATATTTTTCACTTCTTTTATTAAGTACACAATGATATCTATAGTACAGCTGAGTTAATACTAATATTCTTTATTCACTAACCAAACTATCTTTCTTATATATGATTTCAACACTTAATAATATCATGTAAAATAGTCAAACCAACATTACACTATCAAAGTCTTACTCATTCAACTTCTATTTGAATATCGTATAATTATCAAAACTTACTTCATCATTATACTTTCTACAAATCCTTGTCATCAATTTAATCATCTTCATCAATCAAATGATATATAACTCTTCTAAATTACTATAATGTCTAACCAATTAAGGCTTGACATAAATGATAACATAACAACTGATATGACTCTTCCACATACATTAATAATATTATCAATTAGGTCTAACAATCTCCCCATTTGCATTGGTGGAAACACATTATCACATATCATTACATTATGAAATAATATACCATCATATACTAACACATATTCAGCTCTCTCACTACATCAAGCACTCTACAACTTTATACGTTCTCTCTTTGAATATACTTCATTTTTCAACATCATCTTCATCATCATTCTCCCTTTACTTATCTCTCCCCCTTTGGATGTACTCAATTATTTATACAACATCAACTCCTTCAATACCTTGCATATTCTCAATTCTTTGTTTCGTCTATCTCACTTTCTTAATTCTCTTCCCCTCATAGTAAGTCACTCCCCCTTTGACAACAATGCCAAAAGTAATTATAAGCTTCAATGAGAAACTTATAAAACCTTGTGGTTGTACATTTTACCTTGCATATACTAATTACATTTGCCTCATTAAAAACATTTTCATAACTATAAGACTTCTTCCAAAGAGTGAACTACATCAACTCCATAAAGGTATTTTGATCATCCATAAATTGATGCAACATGCATCCTCACTTAGTTAATATAGGATAGGGAAAGGACCACTACCTTATCTCTCAAATACTCAAAAGCATCCTTAGGTAATGGCTTTGTAAATACATCTATAGTTCACTCCTTGGACTTCACATACTCCAATCTGACTTGTTTTTCTTGAACTTTCTCTCTCAAATAGTGATACTTGATAGATATGTGTTTTTTATTTGCATGCATCACAGGGTTTTTTGATATGTTAATAGTACTTGTATTGTCACAACATATAGTAATAGGTTTAGTGAGTTTCTCTTGCATACCTTCCAATATTTGCTTGATCCATACAATATTTGAGTAGTTAATTATAGTAGCAATGTACTAAAATTTAGGAGTAGACTAGGAAATACAAATTTTCTTTATTTCTTATCCATGTTACCAATATTTCTCCTAAAAGAGAGATCCCCTGCTTTTTCTCTTCATTTCATTATCATTTCCTACACAATAAACATAAATTATATAAATTCTTATCTCAGAATTACCTTCTTTCTTATACCATGATCCATAATCTTTTGTCCCTTTCAAATATTTGAATGTTCTCTTTATTGTAGTCATGTGTATCTCCTTAGGATTGGCTGAAAATCTTGTAACTATCTCAACTGTATGTGCAATATCATGTCTTTTCTATACTAAATACTAAAATTTTCCAATCATTGATATGTATAAAATATCATTCACTTCAACTTGGTTATCCTTCTTAGATAATTTATATTCAATGACTATAGGGGTATCAACTAGTCTTGACTCACCGATGCCAAATGTTTTCATATCTCTTTTATGTGTTTAGACTGAGTCACATATATTTTTCCTTTTGTCTGATGAACTTATACACTAATAAAGTACTTAATCTCACCAAACATAGACATTTTAAACTATTTTCTCATCTGAAGAGCAAATGACTTTCACAAAAAATCATTACCACCAAAGATTATATCATCAACAAATATTTCTGCAATTAGTACCTTATCTTCAACTTCACTTTTCAAGTATAGGTTATTGTTATCACTTGTTCTAACAAATCTAATTCTGGTCAAATATGAATGCAATATTTCATGTCATGCTCTTGGTGCTTCCTTCAATTCATACAAGGCTTTGTTTAGTTTGCATACCAGGTGCTTCTAATTAGACTCCACAAATCCTTCTGGTTGTTCAATGTAGACCTCTTCCTCCAAAATTTCAAACAAAAATGCAAACTTAATATATATTTGATAGACTTTGAATGTTTTTATCCTAGTAGAGTAACCTAGGAATATACATTCATCTCCTTTTGAATCAAATTTTATGTTTCTTACATCTTGAAGAATATAACACATACTTCCAAAGATTTTGAAATAACTTACATTTGGTATATAACCATACTAAAGTTCATCTAGTTCCTTGTTTGTTCCTTTCTTTAACTAAACTTGGTTGAGGGTGTAAAAAGAAGTTCTTATAGCTTCTCTCTACAACATTTGTTATACAACTCCTTTTTCAATCTACAATGTTCTAGCATGATCAATAATTGATTTGTTTTGCCTCTATTTAATACCATTCTGATGTCATGTTCTAGGTGCAAATATTTTCCTTTTAATTCCACACTTATTAATGCAATAGTTGGTAAATTCATCAAACATGAACTCACAACCTCTCTCATATCTCAAATATTTCAACTATTTACCATTTTCCTTTTCCATTCTTGCTTTGTACCACTTAAAATTTTGAAATTCATCGGGTTTAACTTGTAGAAACCTCATATTCATCATCCTTGAATAATCATCAACAAATAAAATAAAGTATCTATCACCATAATAACTTTCAACTTTCATAGTACATCACACAAATTAGTATTAACCAACTCCATAATATCATTAGATAAATGTGACTTGCTTGAAGAACTTGAGTTAGCCATCTTACCAAGTTGGCATTGTTTACACATAGCATTATCAAGTTTATGAAAGTTTGGTAAGACTCTTACTTTCTTCTTCCTACTCAAAAAATCATATTATTAAATTTCACATTGCAAAATTCACATCTTGTATGTTTTCCAATTCCAATCGATTTCTCATCAGCACCAAATATTTTCACCTTTCTATTCAGAAACTCCAATCCGTGACATGTGTTATTCAGTTGTGCAACACTCAAGAAATTATATTTTAGACCTTGAACCCACTAATCATCATCACATTTTATCTTTTCATTCAACATCAAGAACTTGTACCTTTGACAGGACACGAAACATCATTTTCAAGCTTAACTGATTCACCATTATTTTCTTTTGGCTTATCAGACTTATCAATATCACCATTCATGTGATGTAAATGGCCACTATCAATAATCCATGTATCATTTTTTCTAACATGAGATATAAGAGCTTTTTCATCTTTATACCTTTCCTCATCAAAATCTTCTTTAACAACATATATGTACAACCTTATCACCTTCATTCTCATTATCAGAATATGACTTTGTGTGTTCTTCCTCAATTTTGTAACATGACTAATTTCCTTTATCTTTGCAATTATTTTTTCTATGGTAATTTTTCTCCTTATTTTTGTTCTTGTCACTCATGTTCTTGTTAGGACATATAGAAACAATATGACCAACTTCATTACATTTAAAACATATCAAGGATAGTTTATCTTTGAACTTTCCTTTACCTCTCAGTAGTCCCCTAACCAACAATACTTCAAGCTCATCCATATCTTTGTCATCTGAATATGAATCACTATCATCCTTTCTACTATTATCTTTCTTTAAACTTCCAATAGTTAGTGATTTCTTGAAAGCATTCTCAATTTTGGTTACATTGTTGTCAAAGTTACTTAGCTAAAATGTAGTCAATGTATTGACAAAGGTATCAAGAGTAAGAACATTATCAGACATCTCTCAATACCTAAATAGAAGATCTACTCTAATAGAATAAATAGTCAATAAGGTTCTCAGTACTTTACTTACAAATTCTTCATAACTTATGAATCCTCCATCAACTTTAATGACACTAACAACTTCCATGATTCGGTTAATGTATTATACAATGTTTTCCCCTTCTTTCATCCTCGTGTCATCACATTTTCCTCTTAGGCTTCCATCTTTCTCTCAAAAAATTTTGATCTCCTCCATGCACAAGTATTAGCTTGTCCCACATCTCTTTAGTTGCAGCACAATTTTTTACATCATCAAATTTAGCATCATTTAGGGAAGAAGCAATTTGTACCATCAAGTTGTTGTGTTCTTACTTTTGATTCATTTTCTCAACTAACATAAGAGGGTTTGCAGGTGTGTACTAGTTGTCTAGATAGTGTAATGCATAGTCTCGAATTCTTGATAGGTGAAATCTCATCCTACTTTTTCATGAATAAAATTTATCCTTTTTTAGCTCCAGTGCCTCTCTCTTATACATCTTTGAATATTTTGCTTAAGTCCCTTCAAACTTTCTCCTTCAAGTACTTAGCTCTGATACCAATTGTTATATATTTGATAAGGGTGTGAATCAATTATAAATAGTTATCCTACATTCCTTTAAAAACTTTTCAAAAACTTGAACACTTTAATCTTTCTGATTACTTTCTTGGTAAACAAATCAAACAATTCAAAATTAACTTTGAGAAAAACTGCTAACTTCATCTATTGAGTATCAGAGTAAACTTTATATATATACTAAACTGTGGAAATAAATTGTAAACATGAAATGAACATGAAACACAATAACATCCATACAATTTTACACAAGTATCTTAATGTGAAAACATTGTTAAGGGAAAAACCACCTAGAACCAGAAACCCAAACAAAATGCACTCTTCCAAAGTGAGCTTTCTTAGAACCCAACCTTGTTAAAGGTTACATACTGATTGTTAGTGTGACCTTGTTAGAGGACTTACACCATATATAGCATAGACCTTATCACTCCTAAAATATATATAGAGTGGCCATCTCTAAAGGATTTACAAAATGTTCAATAGAATCTCACCATATAATAAATTTATAATAAGACTTTTTAGGTCCACTTAGTTAAGAGATTTTCTACTACAATGGTTAGAGATTAATATTGAAATGATATGTTTTGTTTAGCACTACCTTTGCTTGTTCACATCTCTATTTTCCTCTATTCATCTTCTTTCTTCCTTCTACTCCCTTCTATCTATAACCCACCTACTTATACATCAACTTAGAACTTATCTTGATTGATCTTCACAATGTAGTTCAGCTCAGTTATACTCTGGCTATAAATTTTCTTCAACAACTTGATCATCAACAATGAACAATGCATTCATCCTTAATAGATAATTTTTTTTATGCTTCACCAAATTCTTCCATGTTTTATTGTTTAATCACAATCATCCAATCTTCATCCAAATTAGATTCATTGGATCTAGACACTCGAGTATCATGCCTTCCCTTTGGACTTTGTGCTTCAATTAAAATTATCAAATCTGCTTCATCAAATATTCTTTGAATTTCTCTAGCTATTGATCTCACAACTAACTTCATCCTTATCCTCAAAACTTCTCAGATAATCTTAATTTTCATTTGGTTCCAGTCTCAAGTTAATTCTTTATCAAAAGTATTCTTCCTTTCTTTTCTCAGTTAACACTATGCTTCAATTGATCAATACTATTCTTAGTTAACATTGTTCTTGCTTGGTCAATACTAAGATTCTTCACTTCTTCATTGGGTGCTAGACATGACAACTATTGTAGCTTGGTTAATAATAAGATTATTCATTCGCTGACCAAACTTTGTTTCTTATACATGATCTCAATATTTAATCAAATTATGTAAAACAATAAAACAATGTTATACTATCAGATTCTAACTCATTAAAGTGGTCATTGAATACCATAAATTTATCAACACTTACTTCATTATTATAATTTCTTAAAATCATCTTCATTAATCAAATGATATGGAACTCTATTGAATTAGCATAATGTCTAATCAATTAAGGTTTGACATCAAGGACAAAAAAATAACTAATATGAATCTTTCACATACAATAACAACATTATCAACTGGGGATAACAAATTTTTTGCATATAACAATAGAATATTAAGTTATTGAAAGATGCCACTTTTAATTAACTTCTACATATACAATTGAGAATGATTTGAAATTCACCACTTCCTCATGATATACACTATTAGTAGGCCCATAAAAATCATGTAGTCACACATATCAATTTTAGAATCCCTCTAAATATCAATTATATGAGCTCCTCATTTGATGATTTTTTTGATGAAGTGTCAAAATTCCTCTAAATCTAATATCAATACTCTTTTTCCTGCAAGAGCATCCTCAAAAAATATCAAGGAAAATAGCTCTTATAGTACATATGAATTTACTTTATTAAAAATATGATACTTTAAATTATACTAAAAAAGGGAATACTTATCTCATTTAGTCAAAGAATGATGAATCCCCTTAGGATTTAAGACCAATTTTAGTGTAAGAAAGTTTATCCTCATCAACACTCTACTTCACATACTTTGTTAGAGCAAAGCTTTAATTTGATTTCAATAATTAAATTACCTTTACCCCCTTCTTAAGATTTCTCTTAATGCACTTGCATTTTCATTTAATAATTAAATAGTAATTATTAAATGTCATTTACCTCTAAGGGTTTCCCTTTTAAGTTTTTTGATCTCCTTCTATAAGGATGGATCTTTTGTAAATATATCTTATTCTTTGTAGTTTGATAATATAATTTTCATATTATCAAAGCCAAAACCTTGCCTCTTCTTTGTCTTTTCTTCTCTATGATAGGTTCTTGCATGCATGTGTTCTTTGGGTTTTGTGGATTTGTATTGCTCAAATCCCTCACTTTTATATAATGCTATTTTCCATTCACGCATTCTCATTTTCTCACTTCCTTTTGACTCACTTATGTTTCTACATCTTCAACTTATACCCACTTTAAGTTATCTTTAAAATTATTATAATAACTTTAATTCCCTTGTGTAATCTTTTAAAAGGGCATTGTCTTATTTTCTATAAACATGTACTAATGAACACTTTATAGATATAACTAAATGTCATGGTACATAATTATCTGCATATGCTTCATTCACTTACCTTTCTTGTGTACTAGGCCTATGTACCACATTACCAATCCTCTTTGTTATGAAATGGATTTCCTTTTCACAAGTATCATTGTCCTTATTATTTGTTTTCCATAGTGTACT